>JAAGKR010003239.1:37491-47594 GCA_011419295.1 Clarias macrocephalus
GCACCAGAATTACAAAATGTTTTTTATAGTGCAGTGACCTCTTATTTGTCAAAAAATCAAGTAAAATTGAATTCATCTTGTCATGACCACTTTAAACAATATCAAAAAACATAACTTTGGGATTGATGATTTAAGGTATATATTTTGTGAAAAATCTTGTTCATTTACTTAGCCATGAAGATGAGCAGATATGGAAGCAAATTAGCATCATAATTATTGAATTATATCAGCCTTTGAAAAATACCTTTTGAAATTTAATCGCTGTTGAATTGTTAATTTTGAAATTTAAATACTACTGAATTAATTAAACTGAAATATTTGACTTTAAAACATCTTTGAATTTAAGTGCTCTGAATGTCACACGAAATTTTCAACAATCCATTTCAAGCTGTAAAATTCAAATAGAAAATTCAAGCTGCGAAATTCAGATAAAAAATTCAAGCTTGGAAATTCAAGTAAAAATTCAATACGAAATTCAAGTTTGGAAATTCAAGTACAAATTCAATACAGGAAAAGCAATCGAGCCAGAACGGAATTCGTTCGTCAGTCACGTGACCCAGAGAAGCGGACGTCTTCGATACCGGCTCCCAGAGAGTCTCGCTACATGGCGGAGAGCAGCGGCTCAGTAAGTGCACCTGCAGCTTGTTACACTAATCATATATTATCAGATATTTTAGTCATTTTACTGTGATAAAGGAATTTATTCAAAGTTTAGTTAAAGTGGGGCTAGTGAGCATGAGACACAGACTGATGTTTGTTACACACAAGCGCGTGCGCACGAGAGAGAGAGAGAGAGAGAGAGAGAGAGAGAGACAGAGAGAGAGAGACAGAGAGAGATACACAGTGGTGGCCAAAAGTATTAAGACAGCACGTGCCATGTATTAGTTCTCTCTGTGCACAGAACAGGTGCCGTCACCAGTTAGTTCAGGTCCGACTGAAGAGTTGTGTTAATTAAAATCAGCTGCTTTAGTTCATTGATGGAACAAATAAGTGGCAGGACTTGAAGGTAGGGTGTCCACGTCTGTAAAAAGTGCCTAAAACTCTCAAGTGAATTGTGAACTTCTGTGGAAAATTTGTGTACATGATGTTCATGTTCATATACATCCTGCCAAATCTTTCCTACCTTTTAATTTCTGGCAAAATAATGACAATAGCAGGTGAGAAAGGTCATATATTTAGTCTGACAAAAATGCAGAATCTGCTACTAAAGTGCCTAAAAAAGTGATGATTCTGAAATTAGTCACCTTCAAATAAATCTGGCTATTGCAAGTATTTATGGAACAGTTACATTATATTCAGTATATTCAAGTATTAAAGGCAATCCTTAAGTTTAATACTTTTTCCCCATTATTTATGAACCCCCAAAATAAGTGTGTGTGTGTGTGTGTGTGTGTGTGTGTGTGTGTGTGTGTGTGTGTGTGTGTGTGTGTGTGTGAACATGTTTGTAATTCCTGAATGGTTAATGCCACACTTTGCTTGCAATTTCACTGGCATATTGAGTATTTCATTTCAAATGAAATGTGGAGATGTACAGAGGCCAAACGCCAAAACATTACAAAATTTATACTTGGTGTATGTTCGATTGTTAGCACATGTGTGATGTTCAATTAACTTATTCTGCATTATATCCCCCCCCCCCCCTGCTTTTAAGGCTCTCAACAATCTGCTGATTGGGAGGACAGTATAATACCTCTTTCTGACCACTCCAGTGCTGTGTCCCAAGTCTGGGAATCCCCATCATCAAATGGACAATTTTACAACATTAAGAGGCTGTACATCCAGGGGCTGCATCCCAGTCCTTTGGGTGTGACATTTACATTGCTGCATTTCAATCTTATGAATCTTTTGAACAATAAGTAATATTCATGACTGTTTGATCCTGTTCATAATTAAAATGATATTTAAAAATACTGTAGCTGCTGTTTTATGATCATAATATTGCTGATTAATGCTATTAACTATTGCAAGCCAATGCTCCCATTTATAAATTTTGTACTAAATGACAAACAATTAGACAAACTCCTCCTCATGAGATATAACCACGACTTATCAAATAACCTACATAGACTAATTTAGTATAAATACATGCTCTGGTGACTAAGCAAAGTGATTGTGCTTTTTGCCTGTAAAATACAGTTATTTTGCAATTTTGTTTTAAGTTGGACACCAACTAGATGAGAATACAGCTTCTCTTCCATCTACTGCTGTTAATTTTTATGAGTAACAACCCAGAACTGCTCACTGGACATGTATTTAATATGTTTAAGTAATATCAACTCACATTTACATAAAGTATAGCATATTACAAAAAAGAAAATCTACATAAATCACATAAAATCTTTGATGAACTGACGATTGATAGTCTGACATACGCATCAAGTGAACAATCATCATCCTCATCTCCATTGTGAGGCCAGGTGATGTGCTGGAGAACAACCTGTACTGAAAGCAAAAACAAAGATCAGGGACTAAATCAAGTTGTCCTGAGGCATTATATTCACACATGTTCAACATAATTATATCTAGCTTTATAATAATATATACAGTGGATATACAGTGGTGAACAAAAGTGAAAGTCACTGCTTTCATAACAAGCTCAAACGTTTAAATAATGACTATATAGAAAAACTTATTTTATGCTACTAAATTGCCACACAACTATCAGTATTTAGTTTGAAGTCATTTTCTTCTAAACCTGAAAGTTTTGTACAGAGGTGGACACCCTGGCTTCAGAAAGTCCTGCCACTTATTTGTTCCATCAATTAACTAAAGCAGGTGATTTTAATTAACACAACTCTTCAGCCGGTCCTGAACTAACTGGTCACGTCACCTGTTCTATGCACAGAGAGAACTAATACATGGCACATGCTGTCTTAGTACTTTTGGTACTTTTGGTTTCAAACATCAGTCTGTGTCTCATGCTCACTAGCCGAACTTTAACTAAACTTTGACTAAATTCCTTTATCACAGTAAAATGACTAAAATTTCTGATATTATATAATTAGTGTAACAAGCTGCAGGTGCACTTACCGAGCCGCTGCTCTCCGCCATGTAGCGAGACTCACTGGGAGCCGGTATAGAAGATTTCCAAGCTTGAATTTTGTATTGAATTTGTACTTGAATTTCGCAGCTTGAATTTTCTGTCTGAATTTTACAGGTTGAAATGGATTGTTGAAAATTTCGTGTGACATTCAGAACACTTAAATTCAAAGATGTTGCTTTTTAAAGTCAAATATTTCAGTTTAATAAATTTAGTAGTATTTAAATTTCAAAATTAACAATTCAACAGCTATTACATTTCAAAATGTATTTTTCAAAGGCTGATATAATTCAAGAAGTTATGATGCTAATTTGCTTCCATAAGCAGGACAATGAAGCAATGATAGAAAGTGAGTTCAGGTCAGGTGAAGAAAGCAGGTAGGTAAAGGCCATACAGGATTTTACGACTTACACAGTATTAAGAAACATGCAGAATAAGCTATTGTAGCTTTTAGAAACAAAGTTTGTGAAACATCTATTTTGTTTACTCAGTTGTGAAGATGAAGATACGCCAAAATCCACGGCAACGGTCACATTTTTAAAAATGGCCTTTGATGTGGAAACGTGCTTTGCCCCACGTCAGGGTCTAAGCATACGTACTATATGAACTTTTCCTTGTCAGAGTACTGCAGGTTATTTGAAAATCTAAGTTATTTTTGCAGCTTGCCATTCTAAGGATTTGGACATTGACTGATGTTATTTTATATGTAAATGACATTAAATGGGGGGGGGGGGGTTATGGTAGTACTGTGTAGGGAATGCAGTTAAATGTTACCACAATGGTAGAAACAGAACTGTTGTTTTGACATTTTGCCAAGAGTTGGAAAGAGTGGAAATGATACATTTTTGAACCATTACAATCAATTGGTAAATAATTGCTCAGTGAATAAACACAAGCAGTTTTAGTCATCCTGACTAATGCAACTGACATTTAAAGGCATCAAAACACACACACACACACACACACACACACACACACACACACACACACACACACACACACACATACATATATATATATATATATATTTTTTTTTTTTTTCATTCACCTTTTCCATACTCATTAATTTTGCATTACTAATATCAATGTAATAATCACATTCTACATTTTTTTTACTGAGATTTCCTCAATGTCAGCCATAGTGCATGACGATCTCTCTATGTGTTAGCCATCCATGTGGTGAAATGCCTGGTTTGGCTATACAGAGCAATAAGTAGGGTGTGAGAATAAGCCATGAAGAAGAAAAGAAAAGGTTGAGATTAGTGAGGTAAGTGAGAGGGGACATAATAAATTAAGTTGTAGCCAGGATAGTATTTTTGGGTTCTGAATATCATTTATTGATTATAGATAAGTCTGAGTAAAGTTGTTTATGTAGTTTATGTTTGTTTTAATTTGATGAAAAATATTGCACTGTAATAATAACACAAAATTAATAAAAGCATAATTTGTAATGTTGAGTCAGTGAACTAATCTGACATTTGAAGTATTATGGAAGAGTAGTTATGGTATAAATTACATAAAATAATGAAAGAAAAAAATAACAAATAAATAAATAAAACAGTAGACAGTGTGTAAACTTCCAAATGACACAACAGAAAAGCTTACAATTGTCCATATTGTCTGGGTGAAAAGCATGACATTCTCTCTCTCTCTCTCTCTCTCTCTCTCTCTCTCTCTCTCTCTCTCGCTCTCGCTCTCACCTGTCAGTCAGAGTACCCATAACCAATCATTGCTGTCTGTGAGCTAATGTATATAGAAGAGTGCAGTTAGCATTTTTCTCTCAGTGTGTTTTTGAGTGTTCCTCTGGGGTAGCTCTTAAAAGTTCTACAGAATATCTCCAAGCAAACATCATTTTTAAATATAAGAACACTTAAGAATCCAGCAGGAATTTTTGGAGAACCTTTTTTTTTTTACCACTAATAGCATGGCAGAGAGTCAGGCAGCTCTGAAATGCTTACTGATACCCAGCCAGAATGAGCAGTGATAAAAAGATTTGGATTATCTTTCAAATGTCAGTGTGTGTTTGCATGCGTGTGCCTCTGTGTGTGGGACAGATTGTCTGGCTGCTAAAAAGGGGTGAGGGCCTGTGGCGTTCTCTTCAGCTCAGCCGTGACCAGCAGCTCATGATCAGGTAGCTGCTCTGTGGAGAACAGAACGTGTGCGTGTGACTTGCCAAATAAGTGCTGCTGAGAGGAGAGGAGAGACATTATTGGCCACTTGCTGAGCTCCAAGCTGTCCCTTCCTGTAGACAAGAAACACCCAACTGCAGCAGGATGCTACAGAGGGACCAGAGACTAAGGACGTCCTTCAGTGGGAAATAAGGTGCTGTTACCTGGAACATCTATGGGGTGATGGAGTTCACATTGTATAACATATCTGCTTCATCCTATACTCTTTTATCTTTCATTCTCAAGTCAATTAATTGCTTACCCAACATGTAGTCTAATGTACTGCAGTAACCTGCATGATTCTGTTTAAGTGTTCTGTTTATGTGACACGCACATGACCACTCACAAAGTGTGCATTTTACCTTCATACAGAATATATGCATTTGAGAGCATCACACAAGTGATTAGCATATGCATTTAGAAATGCTAAATGATTGACCATTTTTCTCATCTCAGCAATATTAAGATATGTGCATCCCAGTGCATTTAGTAAATGGAACTTTATGGTATGCCTGAATCCTGCAGGACACCATGCACACATGTTTGCACAGTCACCTCTACCTGAAGCAATTTATTTTATCCAGATCACCTACAGTACTGACATGTTTTTCTGGACAAGGAAGTGCCCACGGGATCCAATGTTTGATAAAAGAGATAGAAATAGAGCCACTACCTATATATACAACATAGAAAAAAAGAATAAAATCATATAACAAATATTTGTCTTAAGTGCATATTAATTACAAGCTGTTATTGAAATATTAAAACTTAAACTTACTCATTGAAAACTTTGAGAAAGTAAAGATAGTTAGAAAGAACCTGAGTGCCAAATGCATGTAGGAGAGAATTTGCCGGATGCTTGCAGGCTGTTCTGTTGGTTGGCCACCAATTGCTCCTTGGCTGAGTAGATTGTGTGTCTTGTGTGTGTGTGTGTATATCTGTCTGTCTTTGACACATGCATGGTCCAGGGAAGAGTGACAGGCCCTGAGATGGGACATGTCTAAATGCTACTGTGAAACAGCACATATGGCCACCATGTGGAGAAACACAGGCAGGGGGCTATGGTGAGGCAGAGGGAAAGAGGAAAAAACAGAGAGAATTCAAAAAAGATATTGCGAGAGAGTAATAAAGGGATGTCATTCTAGCACTTCATTGACCCCACCATTCTGATATGGAGCAGACTGGAGAAATGAAAAACATAAATTAAGAAATTCTAAAAAAGTTTATGATTTTTCTCATAATTGAGAAATTATGAAGTGGATTCTCTTTCCTTTTGTGCCTGTATAGAGCGTTAAGTCATCTTAAGTAGGCCTTTGAAAGGCAGAATTGTTAATCTTCATGCGCTTTCAGCATTTTCAGATGTTTGGATAAACCAGCCATTCCAGTCATTCACAGTTCATTGACAAATCAGTCAATGTCCAGAGTTTATTAAGGCCCCTTTTTGCCTCTCACCATGTGCTCACACGTTATGTTAAGTTTGATTAAAACAAACTCTGGTGCAGTTGTTTTGTTCACTTGAACAAGTTTGACCACTGCCATCCGAACCTCTGTGCGTACTAAGCAAGCAAACTGCGAACGCTTGAAAAGTTGTGAGGGGCATATCTCCAAGTTTATCTTTTTGAACTGCTGCTTGTGCTGTGTCAGGGGATGGCATGACATACTCTGATGAAAAAGCTACCCATACTTTAGTTTCTTTGGTTATTCTAAAATATAAAAAATATATATTCTGGGTTGTTTAACTGGGGTGTTGAAAACTTTTTTGTTTACTACATAATTATAAGCATTCTTTCATAGCTTGTATGTATTCATTATTAATGTACAATGTGGAAAACAATAAAAATAAAGAAAAAGCACTGAAGGAGAAACTTTTGACCGGTCACGTAATTTGTTTTTTTGGTTTGTCATGTAATAGGTCAACTGGGAAAGGTTTAGTACTACAAGCTGAAAGTGGCATATCGTCATCTATAGTAGGACATACTTTTGCAAATAAATCTATTCCCCTCCCATCCTTATAGACTGCGCATGGAGCAGTCCAATGGCCTAGTCAAGCTATAACCCTAGCTTGATTTAGCTGTGTCTAAAAATGCAATGGGTGTTCCGTAATGGGTGTTTAGAAACTGTGTTGACGCAACGACTACTTTAGTATACAGTTGGAATTGTTTTGTTAATTTATATATTAAGACGAAAATATCCTATTCACATAAGTATTCACACTGATCTCTCAGTACTTGGTTAAAGATGTTTTAGATGGTTAAAAATGTTTTAAATATATCGTCAAGTCAAGTAGGCTTTTATTGTCATTTCAACCATATACAGTTCAGTACACAGTGACATGAAACAACGTTCCTCCAAGACCAAGGTGCAACAACACAACATGAATTAACAACACAAGATTTTTACATTTTTAAGTTAACCTTAAAACTATCAAATTTCTATACAAAAAAGAGACAATAGACAACAGATAACAGAGAAAAGTGCACATGCAAATGTGCAAACGAGGAGCTACATGACAAAACAACAACGTAACACCTTACAGTAAAGAAATACCTTTTTGTGATAAGGTATGAGTTGATGTAGTGGAGAGAGCAGCAAGTAAACAATTTACATTGTGTTCAAAAATATTGTGTGCAAATAGCAAAGTGAAATAAATATTGTGCAAATATTGCAAAGAGCAGTTCAGATAGGTGGGTATGAACAAATTAAGGTGGTTGTAGATCAGTGTGATTGTGCATGTGTGTGTTTATCAGTTCAGTCCGGATGTTATTTAGTTCATCTGTTTTAGTGATTTGTGTGTGTGTGTGTGTGTGTGTGTGTGTGTGTGTGTGTGTGTGTGTGTGTGTGTGTGTGTGTGTGTGTTTATCAGTCCAGTCTCTTTGTGTTGAGGAGACGGATGGCTTGTGGGTAAAAACTGTTACATAGTCTGGATGCTACAACCCAAATGCTTCGGTACCTTTTTCCAGATGGCAGGAGGGTGAAGAGTGTGTGTGATGGGTGTGTCGGGTCAGCCACAATGCTGGTGGCTTTGCGGATGGAGCGTATGGTGTAGATGTCTTCGATAGAGGGGAGAGAGACCCCGATGATCTTCTCAGCTGTCCTCACTATCCGCTGTAGGGACTTGCGGTCTGATATGGTACAATTCCCAAACCAGACAGTGATGCAGCTGCTCAGGATGCTCTCGATAGTTCCTCTATAGAGGGTGGTGAGGATTGGTGGTGGAAGCTGTGCCTTTCTCAGCCTTCTCAGGAAGAAAAGACTCTGTTGGACTTTCTTATGCATAGAGCTAGTGTTGAGGGACCAGGTGAGGTTCTCCTCCAGGTAGACACCCAGGAATTTCGTGCTCCTGACGATCTCCACAGAAGAGCCGTTGATGCTGAGCGGAGAGTGATCACTCCGTGTCCTCCTGAAGTCAACAATTATCTCTTTTGTCTTATCGACGTTCAGAGACAGGTTGTTGTCTGTACACCAGTCCCTTAGCCTCTGCACTTCCTCTCTGTACGCCGACTCGTCATTCTTGCTGATGAGACCCACCACGGTCGTGTCATCAGCAAACTTGATGATATGATTTGAGCAGTGTGTCGCTACACAATCATGAGTCAGCAGTGTGAACAGCAGGGGACTGAGCACACAGCCCTGGTGGCCCCCAGTGCTCAGTGTGGTGGTGCTGGAGGTATAACTTCCGATCCGCACTGCCTGAGGTCTTTCATTCAGAAAGTCCAGGATCCAGTTACAGAGGGAGGTGTTCAGGCCCAACAGGCTCAGCTTCCCGATTAGGTGTTGGGGTTACTATATATGAATGAATAAATAAATAAATAAATAAATAAATATTTTTTGTGTGTAGATTAATGAGAAAGGAAAAAAATTGAATACAATTTAAGATGAGTGTAGCGGGTTTGACAAGCGAAGAGAAATCATGGGAACCATATTCCAAAATCATAAACAGTCTTTATTAAAACAACATTGAGCAACCAGCTTTAAACATATACAAACTTTTATGCTCTGAAGCAATATAGTGGTTTCAGTGGTGCCCAGGTGAATGGCGCAGGTAGCTTTTTGCTGGTAGATTCCTCTGGATCACAGCGGAGCAAGCTGAGTAGGTGAAGTGAGCAGCATGGAAGAGGAGGGCACACACAAGAGTGTGAGACGGGCAGCTTCCTTCTTTCCTTCCTTCATGTCAGAGATTTCAGAGTCTGCGGGAAGAGAGAACGCACGTAAGCTTAGTTTTTGTAAAGATCTACTAACCAGTCGAATGAGGCATGGCCTTTTTATATCCTGCTGGTGACAGGACAATGGTGAGTTGAATTGGCACTTCAGCCCATGTGCATCAGTGAGCTCTGCCACCTTGCCATAAGGGCTGCAGGTAGAGCACACTGCCTTCACTTTCTTCTTCTGGGGTTTTAGTAGACCACATCCAAAACCTGAAGTATTGTGCCTCAGTCAGCCCTGGGTCACACTTATGTGATTTGACGTTAATCCCGTCTTCCGCAACACAGGAGCACTTGTTTTAGGTGATGTAAATGATCCTCCCTCCTACCTGAATGAATGACAACATTGTCCAAATACACAATGGCATATTTACTGTGGTTTCCTCAGGACAATATGCATAAGTCACTGTAAAGTAGTTGGGGAACCATGCAGACTGAAAGGAAGAACCTGCTACTGCCAATGGCCCTGGTCTTTTGTAAAGTCAGAATTTTCTCCTTGGCTTCTGGCGTTAGGACTGTTCCACCAGGTCACTCAGCTCTTAGTTCTGTGTGGGTGACAGTTCTTCTCCTTGCTGGATCAGCTCATGGCCCTGCTCAACAGATGAAAGAGAAGCGAGAGCTGGGTATGGGTTTTAACCCACTGTTTTAGTAAAGTAACATGATGCCCGACTGTTGTAGTCTGTAGTTCAATTT
>JAAGKR010003239.1:47614-77856 GCA_011419295.1 Clarias macrocephalus
TGTGTCGCTACACAATCATGAGTCAGCAGTGTGAACAGCAGGGGACTGAGCACACAGCCCTGGTGGCCCCCAGTGCTCAGTGTGGTGGTGCTGGAGGTATAACTTCCGATCCGCACTGCCTGAGGTCTTTCATTCAGAAAGTCCAGGATCCAGTTACAGAGGGAGGTGTTCAGGCCCAACAGGCTCAGCTTCCCGATTAGGTGTTGGGGTTACTATATATGAATGAATAAATAAATAAATAAATAAATAAATAAATATTTTTTGTGTGTAGATTAATGAGAAAGGAAAAAAATTGAATACAATTTAAGATGAGTGTAGCGGGTTTGACAAGCGAAGAGAAATCATGGGAACCATATTCCAAAATCATAAACAGTCTTTATTAAAACAACATTGAGCAACCAGCTTTAAACATATACAAACTTTTATGCTCTGAAGCAATATAGTGGTTTCAGTGGTGCCCAGGTGAATGGCGCAGGTAGCTTTTTGCTTGTTTTAGGTGATGTAAATGATCCTCCCTCCTACTTGAATGAATGACAACATTGTCCAAATACACAATGGCATATTTACTGTGGTTTCCTCAGGACAATATGCATAAGTCACTGTAAAGTAGTTGGGGAACCATGCAGACTGAAAGGAAGAACCTGCTACTGCCAATGGCCCTGGTCTTTTGTAAAGTCAGAGTTTTCTCCTTGGCTTCTGGCGTTAGGACTGTTCCACCAGGTCACTCAGCTCTTAGTTCTGTGTGGGTGACAGTTCTTCTCCTTGCTGGATCAGCTCATGGCCCTGAACAACAGATGAAAGAGAAGCGAGAGCTGGGTATGGGTTTTAACCCACTGTTTTAGTAAAGTAACATGATGCCCGACTGTTGTAGTCTGTAGTTCAATTTTAAAATTCAGGATTTTACAGGTGGTGCTGGGAAGGAGCAGCAGTACGTGATTGCTTACTTGGAACGCATGAGGTTGCTATCAGTTTGTGTGTGGTATATGGAGGTTTGGATCCGCTTAATCTGCAACAGCCGACACACATAACGCGTTAATTCTGACATGAATGACAAATTTTGGCATAAGATCTCTTTGGGCAGTTCCACATGACTGAAGTGCAGCCATGTCTCTCATGCGGCTTTTCGCAGGCGGCTGCTTCGGGATAGCATGTCGCACAATCAGCGATGACCAGGATAAACTCTTGCCCTTTTGTCGATTTGGGAAGTGGGCCAAGGATATTCATACCTATCCGCTCAAGCTGCACGTTGACGATTGACAAGGGAAGCAGCAAGGCTGGCTTTGTTGTCCATTGGCACTCTGGGCAGCGATGCAGAAGTTCAGCATTGAGCCCCAGCCAGTGGAAACAATCCCTTATTTTCTCAATTGTATTATTTCTTTCTAAATGGCCCACAAAAGGTGTGGAGTGGGCTAAGTGAATCAATGTATCAACTTTTCCTTGTGGGACCACTAGGAGATCACAGTATATTGTATTGTGCAGTAATATAAGCTATTCTTTACCAGAAAGTGGTCTGAAGCTGTAGGGGCTCATCGACTTCAACCTCAGGCTCATATACATGTTACCAGTAGTGTTTTAAGCAGAGATCATCTCTTTGTAACTTGTGTTTGAAAATTATTAGAGGGATCATTAGCCTCATCTTTGGCTTCTGCATCAGTGTCCTCATCAGGTGTCTGCAACAGCCATGCAGGTTGTGTAGACACTGCAATTTGTCACTTTGATCTGTGTTCAGTGCACTTTCTCTGAGTCTTACTCGTGTTTGCCGTTAGTAAGTCGGGGCAGTCACAACCTAAAAGCAATGGCATAGGTAGTTTAGAGATGATACCAGCTTTTAAGTCGTTTTTACCGCTGTTATCCTCCACCAAAATGTGAGCTGCCAGAACCTCTCGCCGATAGCCATGTACACAGGTAACTGGCATAGGATTGCACGGTGGAGCATTGAGTGGAATCACTGACGGGCAGGCTAGAATGACATCACATCACATCCAGTATATAGTAGCATGGGGAGCAGCGGTACACTTTTAACTATGGTTAACTGGGTGCCAGCGCTTGTTCTTCAGCTAGTGGTCCGCTAGAAAGTCCCTGGTGGGAGCATGATTGCTTTCCAGCTCAGATGGCATATTTATATGATTTATTTATTCATTCATTCATTCATTCATTCATTCATTCATTTATTTATTTATTTATTTTATGATTTTATGTTTATTGCTCAACTTTAGTTAGCTGGTTTTTCTCATCTGGTGATTCCAGCCTTTGTGATTGTGGCATTGATGCGTGAGTTGATGGAGTCTGTGAAAAAGATAAAAATGGGGGGCTGAGCTTCTCTGATGCCTTCCGTTTCTTGTGGTCAAGTGAAAGTGTTGCAAGCGCGCACTCCATTGCACGTTCCTCATGTTTGCGGTTTGTCTCATACCTACTGCTTTTTACCACACAGTCTATCACCATTCTTTCTGCCACTTCAAATGGTGTGAGTAACTCTGGCTAGCAATTTGGCTGAGACAGTCCAACTGAGCTCTAGGTGCAACATGTGGGTCGTAAACCTACTTGTGAAACTCTAATGCAACTTGTGTACTATAAAGCCCGCAGTGTGTGAGAAGATTTGTCTTGAACAGATCATTGTTTTCGCCGTCCTAATTGGAGAGGGTATGAGAATGTCAATCCACTTGCATTGAGGCCTGAACATGTTTGCCTTTCATCTTCATCTCCACTTGTGAACAAATATGATAGCAGAAGAATATTTTCAGATTTTCAGTTCAGCTAACTTCCAATAGCCTTCCTGCATTCCTGACATACAACTTCATCATCTAGACTAGCCTCATAACACAAAATGCCCACATGGACAGTGTACCTCTGTGTCAGTTTGTCAGTTGACAACCCGTTCCAGTCCCTGGGGTTAATTCCACACTTTTTAAGAACATGCTTCATCTGATTCACTGGTCTGCAACTATGTACAAGCTGTGAGTAGTCTTGTTGTTAGAAGGGACCTGTCCATCCCTCCTGAACTGATGACATAGTACAATCGCTTTCAGACAAAGAGAAGATGATATTTTGAGCATGTGTGAATTAGAAACCCTATCCATTATCTATAAGCTTCTGGAAAAGGTAGTAGCGCAGCAGCTATGTTCATATCTACATAGGAATAGCATAAACGAAATGTATCAGTCAGGATTAGGTCTCATCACAACACAGAGACAGCACGTGTTAAAGTAGTAAATGACCTCCTATTGGCCTCTGATCAGGGTTGCGTCACTATACTTGTGTTACTGTACCTCGGGGCAGCTTTTGACACCATTGATTATAGTATTCTCCTTCACAGATTAGAAAATGTAGCAGGAATTAAGGGAACCACCCTCTCCTGGCTCAGATCCTGTTTGACTGATCGTTATCAGTTCATAAATTTAAATGGTAACTATTCTGCATGTTCTCAAGTGGAGTTTGGTGTTCCACAGGGTTCAGTTTTAGACCCACTTTTTTCTCTTTACATGCTTCCTCTGGGCAACATAATTCGTAAGCATGGTATTACTTTTCATTGTTATGCTGATGACACACATTTATATGTCTCAGCAAAACCAGATGAAAAAAATGAGCTAACTAAAGTTGAGCAATGTGTGCAGGATATAAGAAACTGGATGTTAATTAACTCCCTTCTGCTTAATCCTGATAAGCATAGGACCACAAGCAGCTAGAAGCAAGGATTTTGATCACACTGTGACTTTAAATGGCCTTTCTGTTCCATCAAGTGCAACAGTGAAAGACCTTGGTGTGATTATAGATTCCAGACTTTGAAGCACATGTAGATAATATTACCAGGATAGCATTCTTTCACCTCAGAAATATTGCCAAGATAAGGAATATATTGTCATTAAATGATGCAGAAAAACTAGTTCATGCTTTTATCACCTCTCGGTTGGACTATTGTAATGCCTTTTTGTCTGGTTGTTCAACTAGGTGCATAAACGAGCTATTAATTAATCCAGAGTGCAGTAGCTAGAATTCTCACTGGAACCAGAAGATAAGAGCACATCACCCCTATCTTTTCCACACATTTTGGCTCCCTGTGAAATTTCGCATTGATTTTAAAATACTACTTTTGACCTATAAAGCATTAAATGGTCTTGCACTGCAGTATCTGAGTGAATTGCTGTGTCTTACGATGTGCCACACCTACTTAGATCAAAGGATGCAGGCGGCTTGTCAGTACCACCTATTATGAAAACTACAGCAGGGTCAGAGCTTTTTCTTAAAAAGCCCCAACATTATGATATAGTCTTCCAATTAAAGTTTGGGACACAGACACAGTCGCACTGTTTAAGTCTCGGCTTAAGATCTATTTATTTAGCCAAGCATTTTTGTAAATAGATTTGCCTTAGGTAAAGGAGCATATGTGGGGGACTCATGGATGTAGAGGATTATGGTGAACTGGTATGTTTAGATGCTGTCTTTCCCACTCTTATTGATCATTCTGGTTTGTTGATGGTGAAGTGATTGGTTGCTTTGCATCTCAGGGAGTCCTCATGTCTGCGTTTCCTTCTGGCTCTCACTTTTAGTAATGCTGTCATAGTTAGTCCTGCCAGAGTCCCTGCTTGCACTTTGCACTAATGTTATGTCACAGTCTAGGGTTGAGCCGTACAGTTTGGTGAATGTGGAACAAAGTGGTGTAATGTAACAAAAACTAGACAGATACGTTAATTCACAACCAAGTGAGGTTTGTATTGCTTTACAAACAGCACATGCAAATAAAGACACAAACACAACACCAGGGTTAGGGTTAGGTTACCCATATACTAACACTATGAGGTCTCTAACTGCACTTTACGGTGAACCACATCAACTTGCTCTACAGAGAATCGCAGAACTGATGGATGGCCCAAAGATTAAGAGTGGCGACATTTAATCGTTTAGGCTGTTTGCACTGAAAATGCGTACATTCGTTGGAATGCTGGACCAACTTGGAGCTAAACGATGGACAGAACTTGAATGCGGATCGCATGTGTCCCGTCTTCTTGCTAAACTGCCTCATGACCTAAGAGCAAACTTCAGAAGGTTCGTAAATCTAATTGATGTACCAGTCCCAACACTGCTAGATCTTAGCGACTGGCTTGAATACGAGCTCAGAATACAAGAGGACGAGTCACCGTGCATCAGTAACCCAAGTAGAGTTTTCCCTCCGCCACAGAATAGCCAGCATAAAAACCCAAAGCCAACTCAACACTTCGCCACTGTCTTGCATGGTGGAGAACAGAGCAAACTACCTACTGTTACAACAGTCTCAAAGGAGAAACCGAAAAGGTATTGCCCCTTTTGCAACAATGTGCAGCACTACTTTAACCAGTGCTCAAACTTCAAACTGTTGAATCAAGACCAAGTGGAGTACTGGCCGAAGGAAAATCACAGGTGCTTTAAATGTGGACGTGACTATCAGATCTCACAATGTAATCTTAAGGCCAAATGCAACAAATGTAATAAAAGACACCTGGAAATATTGCATGACTTCAATACCAGAACGAAACCTCAGGCCCAAGCTTCACAAGCTAACAGTTGCCTGGTAAGCTCTGAAGTGGAGACACTGTATCTGGACAGGCCAACTGCAAGCAGTAAAGTGCTATTAAAGATCAGCCGAGTAATTCTGAGAAATGGGGAGAAAGAGCTGGATACATACGCCATACTGGACGGCAGTTCAGAAAGGACAATGCTACTGTATGAAGCAGCACAACAACTTAAACTCCAAGGGTCACCAGAACATATAGCACTTCGTACCGTAAGGCAGGACATCCGAGACGTTCACGGGGCGGCTGTTTCATTCTCAGTAGCTTCTGTAGCTCAACCAAACAAATCCTTCACCATCGAAAGAGCCAAAGAACTGGGTCTAGCAAACCACACTTACCCCGTCAAATTGTTGCAAAAGAAATACAGACACCTGCAAGGTTTGCCTATCCCCTCACTTCATCAGGCTCAACCACTCTTACTTATTGGCTCAGATTATCCACACCTAATTACGGCCATTCAGCCGGTACGCCTTGGCCCACCTGGCGGCCCTGCTGCTGTAAAGACTAGACTCGGATGGACCCTGCAGGGACCCTCAAAGTTCCTTGCCAGTCAGTTCTCATCACAGCAGTGCCTGTTCACCTCCATTTCGTCGCCAGAGGCAGAACTGCTCAGCAACGTGCAGAAACTGTGGCAAATGGACACACTTCCTTATAGAAGTGAAAAATTAATCACAAGATCTAAGCAAGATGCACAAGCATTTCAAGTGCTTGAAGAAAAGACAGTCAGGAGGATAGTTAGAGATGTTCAAAGGTATGCTACCCCTCTCCTTTGGAAAAATAAACTTCCCTTTCTGCATTCAAATAAGGAAGCAGTAGCATCTCATCTGAGACGCACAGAGAAACGCCTTCTGCAGAATAATGACCTTGCAGCAGTGTACGTCAATGAAGTACAGAAACTAGAAAATGCTGGTTATATTGCAAAGGTGACACCAGAGAGAGCAGAAAAAAACCCTCATGCATGGTACATACCACACCACATTGTTCAGCACAATGGAAAGCACAGAATCGTCTTCAACTGTTCATTCAAGCATAAGGGAGCAAGCCTGAACGATCATCTCCTCCCTGGACCAACACTTGGACCTACTCTGTTAGGAGTACTTCTGCATTTCAGAGAACATCCAGTTGCTATTAGTAGCGATATCAAAGGAATGTTCCACCAGGTGGGCCTGCTGGAGGATGACAAACCCTTTTTACGTTTCTTGTGGAGAAACCTGGTTCAAGAAACACCCCCTACCATCTTTGAATGGCAAGTCTTGCCATTTGGAACAGTTTGCAGCCCATGCTGTGCCACGTTTGCTTTGCAGAAACATGTGTTCGACCACAGCAAGCCAGATGAAGATGTACATGCCTCGGTAGAGCATCACTTTTATGTGGACAACTGGCTGCAAAGCTTCCCATCTGCTGCCCAAGCTCAGTCCCTTGCAATTAAAATGCAGAAACTATCAGGAGGTGCCTTTGAAATAAGGCAATGGGCTACTAACACCCCAACGGTTATTGCTCACTTCCCGGATGAGCTCAAATCGGCTAACAGACCCGCAAGAGATGACTCTCGGCCTACGTTGGCAGTGCTATTCCGACGTTCTTGGCTACAGATACAAACACCAAGAGAACTCTGTACCAACAATGAGGAACATCTACAGAACTCTTGCGAGCCAATATGACCCGTTAGGCTTCCTGATCCCAATCACGACACGAGCCAAAATCATTGTTCAGCACCTGTGGGACAAGAAGCGCGAATGGGACGACCCAGATCTCCCCAAAGACCTATTCCAGGCCTGGTTAACCTGGCAGGGCGAACTGGCTCAACTACCGGCTGTCACATTACCAAGATGTTACACCAGTACATGCCTCACCACTAAAGCTATTCATATTGAACTGCTAGCAAGCATTGATACAGACTCCTTTCTCATGTCCCTGAGGAGGTTCATAGCTCGCAGAGGCAAACCCCATGAGCTGCTTTCAGACCACGAGACAAACTTCAAGGGGGGAAACACAGAACTTCAGGGCGCTTTTAACTCACTCCACCCATCCTTGAAAGAGCACCTGGCTTCCCAACAGACCCATTTCCACCTGAACCCACCAAACGCACCGCATTTCGGAGGATCATGGGAGACAGAGGTTAGGTCTATCAAGACAGCACTGCGTACCTCCCTTGGGTCTCAATCTGTATCAGAAGAAGTGCTAACCACTGTACTTGTGGAGATAGAGGGAATACTAAACTCTAGACCTCTAGGATATGTCTCCTCAGACATAGCAGATATTGACCCCGTAACCCCTAATTCCCTCCTCATGTGACGGCCAACTTCCGCATTGCCACAGGTCGTATATCCAGAATCGGAGATACTCAGCCACAAGAGATGGCGACACAGCCAGATCCTAGTTGAAAACTTCTGGAAATGCTTCGTACGCCATTACCTTCCAGAATTACAACAACGGCAAAAATGGCTAAAGGACTCCTTACGGTTAGAGCAGTGGTTATGATTATAGACCATCAATCACCCAGGGCTCTATGGCAAGTAGGCACTGTAGCCAAAGTAATTCCTGGATTAGACGGACGAGTTCGTACAGCTGTGGTTAACGTCAAAGACAAGAGTTACACAAGGCCTGTGGCTCATCTAATCAGACTACCTGCCTTACCCGATGGCCATGACAAAGCATAATAGGCCTTTCTCTATTTACAAATTTGCTCAACAAATTAGGGGGCGGCTGTAGAAAAGGCCTGACTTTATGACAACAGTGCCACCCTTTGGACACTCTAAGTTACTACGCTTAGAATTGCCGTAATCCAATTGGCTAAAAGCAGGACACACCCAGACACATACCAAAGCGGCTAACCTCCTAGATGGTTCTGTAGCAATCTGTGTGTTGTTCTGTTCCCAGTGTCAGTCTACTTTATCATACTGTGTGCGTAAATTCTGAAGTAAGTAACTTAATATTGTTTCATATGTTCGTTGCTTAATTTCTGTAAGGTTATTTTTAGGTTAAGGTTAAATTATTGTAAGGTTATACTACAGTGCTTGTTATTGGATGTTGTTCACTGCTGTGATGTAATTAGTAAGTATATCACAAATACACGTGATACAGGACAGTCTAGATACAACAGTCAAAAGAATATAAGGCAATGTCCAGTTTGTCTACCTAACAGTTAATCTAAAGTGGATATATTAATACATAGAAATCTGAAGTAATCTATATCTACCTGATTCATAAATCTGACCTTATCCATACTATTTAAACATTACTGTTACTGCTCTGAAGTGCACAGTTTGTAATCTCCGTATATTCATTCTTTGATGTTATTGTTCATTGTAGAAACCACACACACCTGAATGTATGATCACAGTAAAGCTTCTTAACGGACATGGACCGAGTGATTTATTCAATATAATCTGTAGCGGGTGCCACCGAGATTGATAATTGAACCGCAACATTCATACAACAGTCTTATGAGTCAACACAAATTCGTCAGCTAAGACAGCAGCTCTAGACAACACATCGATCTTCTGCTCATTCAAATACACCACTAGCTGCTCTGTAAGACAAGACTTAAACTCTTCTAGTAACATCAATTCTTTAAGCTGCTCAAAACTTCTCACGTTACTAGCAGAACACCACTTTTCAAAGAGCAGACATTTCTCACGAGCAAATTCAACAAACGTTTGGCTATTTGGTTTGACCAGATTCCTAAAACTTTGCCTGTATGCCTCAGGCATACGCTCATAAGCATGCAGAACTGCAGCTTTAACCACGTCATAATCATGGCTCTGTTCCAAAGAAAGAGCAGAGCATGCTTCTTGTGCTTTCCCTGTTAATTTACACTGCAGTAACAGTGTCCACAAACTTCTAGGCCAATTCAATGTGGTCGCAATTTTCTCAAATACAGCGAAATATGAATCAACCTCCTCTTCTCTAAACAAAGGCACTAGACCCACATGTCGGCTGGCTTACCGATGAGGACTGGAGTGGAGCAAGTGGTGACGTCAGTGCGCTGGAGACACTGCTGCGGGAGAACCAAACTTTCGTGGCAGCGGCATAGGCTTCCGAATCTGAGCAGCCAGCTCAAGCTTCTTCTCCTCAGCGGCCAACTCCCTTTCCCAAATGCGCAGCAACTGCGTCTTGTACTCCTACCATTTAATTTTCAACTCCAGCTCTTTCAGTGCCAGTTGCAAAACAGGGTCCACTGAATCAGTCGGGCATTCAGGTCGAACGGCCCCCAATTCCTCCCCATGTCCTGCTACTGTTCTTGTGTCACCGGCCCTTGGGAGAGGTTGCGTACAGATACATCAGATACATCTCTCTCAGGTAGGACCTGTTCAGCTACAAGTGCCTCATAGATGGTGGCCTTAAGCACTTTTTACTAGCTGATTTGGAAACCAAAATATCAAAGAAATCAGCTATGAGGAGAAGATCATACTTTCTACACTTATCAAATTCCTCTGAAGTAGGACAAAGTTTGAACATTGTCAAATCAAAGGCAGCCATCTTGAAATGGGAAATTACTCACACCAGCTGAAACTCTCAATATAATGCTATAATTAATTGTCTCTTTTGATGATAATCCCGGACGAGCCCCCACTATTGTTACGTCCCAGTCTAGGGTTGGGCCGTACAGTAAATGATTGGTTCGGGGTTCTATTTTAAACTGTTTGGTGAATGTGGAACAAAGTGGTGTAATGTAACAAAAACTAGACAGATACGTTAATTCACAACTAAGTGAGGTTTGCATTGCTTTACAAACAGCACATGCAAATAAAGACACAAACACAACACCAGGCTTAGCTTCAGGGTGGACCCAGGCCAAAATAATGAACAAAAAAGGTATCTGTATTTTAGTAGCTAGCTTACCTAGCAAACAAAACACAAACAAAAATACAGATGCCTTCCCTATCTCCCTAAACCAAAAACAGTGAAGAAAAACACTTTCCCCAAAATAATGGGCAGACACCCCTACTACCGGTGAGTGCACAAACATACAGTGAATTGATAAACAAACCGTATTTACAAAGAGCCAGCAACCAAACCAAAAGGACAAAGCAAAAATCAATGTCAAAAGGGAAGCCAAAAGTCAAAAGCCAGAATACACAATCGAATCTTAACATTCACAATCACAACTAAACTCTCCAAAACAACCAACACTTCGCCTACACGCCTCCCCGTTCCCTCGTCTCTCTCTCTGGTTTATAAATGGTCCGCTGATGACGTCACTAAGGGCGGAAGCGCACGTGTGGAAGGTCAAGCAGTTGCCGGTAGTCAAGCAGTTGTAGTGGCAGTCGGAAAACCTGGAGTGGATCCGGAGCGACACGCGACCTGGATACTATACACACACACACGCGACAAAGCACAGCAACACAGACGCCGAAAACACACACACAGCGCCCAACATGTTGCGGGTTGTAACACTAAATATACATTAACTTTCTACATTGTGTGACAGTGACCATGCCTAACTGCCATCTTTGCTTCTCTTCTGCTCTCTCCTCTTCTCTCTCTTCTCCTCTCTCTCTTTCCCTCTCCCTGTCTCTCTGTCAACCTATACATGTCGCTCCTGAGATGCCAGTGATCCAGACCAAAATGTGACTGCAGTTGCTCGATAGTCTACCTGAGCCTCCAATAACGAACTGGAAACCATATTAACTTGAACACATCTCCTGTTATACTGAACTTCCAGTTTATACAGTATGACTGCAGATCAATCCCTGCTATCCGTTTGCATCCAAATGAGGATGGGTTCCCTGTTGAGTCAGGTTCCTCTTAAGGTTTCTTCCTACTGCCATCTCAGGAAGTTTATCCTTGCCACTGTCGCTGTCGTCGTCGGCTTGCTCATCAGGGACAATCTTATCATTTTGATTCATACACATTCACATTTCATACAAACTTAAATAATTATTTTGATTGTATAATGCTGCTTTGCGACAATGTCAATTGTTAAAAGTGCTATACAAATAAAATTTAATTGAATTAAATTTCCTGCCACCTGATGTGTGTAATAATCATTTCAGACACCTCCAGCTGCCTGACCTGCTTTATGAACATGACCATGTCTTGCAGCCATAGGTAAGCATGGGAATGTAATGATGATGTATTACACAGGGATCTTCATGGTAGTTTGAATGTCTTTGTTCAATTCAATTCAATACAATTATATTCATAAAGTGCTTTTAACAATGGTACTGGATTTATTATAGATGTCAGCGAGTGCAAAATTAATGATCAGCACTTTGAATTAGTTAAACCTGGGTCTGGTTTTCTGAGTAATAGTAAGAAAATTGTTGTAGATAATTGCAACACTCCCTCTATGACCAGTTTGACAGGACTCATGTTTATAGAAATATCCTGACGGTGTAGACTCATTCAGACCAATATATTTATTTGGTCTAAGCCAGGTTTCGGTAAGGCAGAGTGCTTCAAGACAATAATCTGAGATCATTTCATTAACAATAAGTGCTTTAGGTGCAAAGGGATCTAATGTTGAGAAGACCAAACTTTATAAGTAGATTTTGGTTACTTATTTGGCCTTTTTTCTGATTTTATGGTTATTAGGTTATTTGAGAGATTTTAAAGTATTTATTCTTTGTTCTCACTATTCGGGGAACAGCCACTGTTTCTATAGGATGAGCAATGTGTGCGCGTCTATCAGTATAGTGAGTTCTAACGTGGCTATTATAATTGAAATCTAAGGTATGAGTTACCACCAGTCAGATGGTTCGTAGTGTCCTGGAGATGTTGTCATAGAGGACTGCTGCTCCAGCTCTGCTAGGGTGCAGGCCATCAGAGTGGTAGAGCCTAGGATGCTCCCAGAAAACATTCCAGTTATCAACAAAGGGTAATTTCTGTAGTTGACACCAAGATTGTAACCATTCATTAAAAGCAAATAATCTAATTAACCTCTCAATTCCTCGCTGAAATGTGAGAATTGGTCCTGACATGATGATCCTCATTGTGGGAGACGTGCTGCAGACCTTCTCAAGCAGGCTCCTGAAGTCCTTCTTCAGAATCTCCATCTGCCTCAGCCTGGTGTCGTTCTTGCCAGCATGGAGGACCACAGCTCCAATGTTCTCTTTCAGGGCTGCGGGCACCTGGGCAGTGACATCAAGAACATGGGCACCAGGTAAACAGTGAGTGCGCACCGTACCTTTATCCATGGTAGCACAGATGTGCCGGACGATGGAGTCTCCGATGATCAGTGCGTTGATCTTGTGGCTGAAGTGGCTGAGGAGGGGGAGAGGTCCTCGCCCGGGTCCTGGATCATGTCTACCATTGCTGCTGCATTCAGGCTCTGTGATATCCCGGCACCGGAGTGAACAAAACCTGGGCGGGCAGTGTCATTGGTGCGTTGGACCTGGACAGAGAAACATGTGGGGTTGAGGTTGTCAGAGAATTTTTGTCAGTGCATTGAATTTACCTGAGACAGGTGAGCATAGGTCTGTGAATGTTCCAGCGTGGGTTTCCGCTGTCATTTTCTGCTTTTCCACGCCCTTCAGCTCCAAATCCACCGAGTGCAGCTCGAATGTTTCCTCACTTGCACTCAGAGGCAGACACATAACCGACATCGTGTTTAGTGTAAAAAGCGTAGGAAAACTTATGATAGCTGGGCTAATGGGCTAGCAATGGTAATAGAATAGCCAGCTATTAGCGGGTGTGCTGGAAAACAGTTAAAACTAATGATATAACAAGTGTTTTGAATGAGTATATTATGAAATACTTATCTGTCACATGTTCACTCTTCGTAAGAGGACAAACAGTAAGACTGGTAAGATTATAAGAAGATTAAGCTGGAAAATTAGGAATTATAAGTCAGTCTGGCGGAGCTCGGAAAAAAAGCAGGGTGACTTGCTAAAGACCATTTTGGTCAGCTTATTGTATGCTGTGACAACAGCATTGAAGTAGTTCTGAATTTTCATATTAAGAGAGATATGGCTAGTACTGCCAAGAATTTTTTAACTGAGAGCCATGTTAAGTGAGTTGCCACTAGTTTGGAATCGGATCAGTAGGAGATGGATACCCTACAAATAAATATCCCCAATGTTGAGTGTCAGTTCTTGCCTGCTAACAATGTTAAGCATAGTTCCTGGATCTGTCAAAGGGTGAAAATCATGTTGATGGTATGGCTGGAGGTACAAAACCCATACTGACTTTCTGGTAATGCCTCTCGGACAAGTGGAATCAAATGGTTCAGGGTTATCTTTTCAATAAGTTTGCCTGCTGCAGAATAAAGAGAGATGCCACAAGTTGACCACAGGTTGACATATGGCGCGCGTCAGTAGCACTCAGTGGCCACTTTAAAGCCAAAATAATGCTACTTTGTTTACTTTGTGTTGTGTTTGTGTTTGTTTTACTCTGTATATGGACATTGGTGCAACCGGTGTCTATACAAACCACCACCAGACACTTTTAGACAAGAATAACCCAGTTGGCCAGCAGGAGCCATCTCTGCTCTTGTTTTGCAAACACTGACTGGAACATCTTTATGGAGGCTGCAACTTACAGTGACTTGGAGAAGTACACGTCATCAGTGACCAGCTACATCAACAAGTGCACCAAAAATGTCACTGTCTCCAAGGACATCATCTCACGACCCAACCAAAAACTGTGGATTACTGCGGAGGTGAGTGCTCTTCTGAGGACCCGAGACTCCGCCTTCAGAACGGGGGACAAGATGGCCCTAAGAACTGCAAGGGTCAAACTTTCCTGGGCCATCAGAGAGGCAAACCGTGCACACAACCAGAGAATCCACGAACACTTCAGAGACAGCGGTGACACACGGCGCGTGTTGCAGGGCATACAAGCCATCACAAACTACAGGACGACATCACCTGCCTGTGACAGTGATGGATCCCTTCCAGATGCGCTGACCAACCTCGGTTCGACATGCAGAATGGAAGACCACCCCACCTCCAAACAACTAGGTACTGTGCCTCCTCACCACAGCTGGTGTGTGGAAAAATCCATGCAAAATCAACCCACGTAAAGCTGCTGGACCAGACAATATCCCTGGCAGAGTGCTCAGAGAATGTGCTGAACAGCTGGCAGATGTTCTCACTCTCTGAACAGCGCTGTCATACCCACGTGCTTCAAGTCCACCACCATTGCCCCCGTGCTGAAGAAGTCTTCTGTGACCTGTCTCAATGACTACCATCCTGTTGCACTCACATCCATCATCACAAAGTGCTTCAAGCAGCTCGTCATGAGACACATCAAGACCCTGCTGCCTCCCACACTGGACACACTGCAGTTTGCGTACCGTCCTAAACGATCAACGGACGATGCCATCTCCACTACATACATTCCATCTTGCCCTCACACACTTGGACAATAAGGACACCTACTTTTGAATACTGTTTCAGCTCAGCATTCAACATTATCGTCCCCCAAAACCTGATCGGGAAGCTGGGTCTGTTGGGCCTGAACATCCCCCCCCTCTGTAACTGGATCCTGGACTTTCTGACCGGAAGGCCTCAGTCAGTACAGATCAGGAACTGCACTTCCAGCACCACCACACTATTGGGCCTCCCCAAGGCTGTGGACACTGCTGACTCACGACTGTGTAGCTACACACAGTTCGAATCACATCATCAAGTTTGCTGATGACACGACTGGTGAGTCTCATTAGCAAAAATGGTGAGTCAGCGTACAGAGAGAAAGTGGAGAGGCTAACGGACTGGTGAAAAGACAACAACCTGTCTCTAAATGTTGACAAGACAAAGAAGATGGTTGTTGACTTTAGGAGGACACGAAGCGACCATTCTCCACTGAGCATCAAAGGCTCCTCAGTGGAGATCGTCGTCGGCACCAAATTTCTTGGTGTCCAACTGGAGAAGAACTTCACCTGGTCCCTCAACACCAGCTGTCTGCACAAGAATGCCCAACAGAGTCTCTTCTTTCTCAGAAGGCTGAGGAAGGTCCAGCTTCCACCACCAATCATGACCACCTTGTATAGAGGGACTATGGAGAGCTTCCTGAGCAGCTGCATCACTGTCTGGTTTGGGAATTGTGCCATATCGGACCGCAAGACCCTACAGCGGATAGTGAGGACAGCAGAGAAGATTATCATGGTCTCTCTCACCTCTATTGAAGACATCTACACTACACACTGCATCCGCAAAGCCACCAGCATTGCCGCTGATCATACACACCTCTCTCACTCACTCTTCACACTCCTGCCATCTGGAAAAGGTACCAAAGCATTCGGGCACACACATCCAGACTGTGCACTAACTATTTTATCCTGGCTGCTACTTAAGGAACTTTTACTGTTTCTCCCCCCACTACCTCAACTCATCACCTCAACATAGAATATTGTAATGTCATGTTTGCCGCACTGTCACTTGGTCTGACTTGTTTGCACACTTGCACGTGCTCGTTATGTTGTTATGTCTCTTGTGTATAAAAACATAGATAGTTCCCAGCTAGCCAGCCAATTAGGTCTCTAAGTTAGCTAGTTAGTTTTTTTGTAAATTTATGTTGTTAATTTATGTTGTTATGTCAATCTGTCTTGTCTCAGCTAGACAGCTAATTAGGGTTCTTAGTTAGCTAGTTAGTTTTTCTGTTAATTTATGTTGTAAATTTATGTTGCATGTAGCACCTTGGTCCTGGAGGAAAGTTGTTTCGTTTCACTGTGTACTAACTATATATGGTTGAAGTGACAATAAAGCCTACTTGACTTGACTTGACTTCTCATGTTTTTTTAAAACAAGATCACAATTAGGGCAATTTTGAAGGGAGGGAGTATTTGCTTTTCTGAACAAAATCTCTGGGTAATCAAAAGTCAGTGGATAAACCAAGGTCTGTGAATTCTGATCCACCAGCCTTCAGTGGGAATTCTATCAGGTCCAGCAGTCCTGTCAAGTCTTGAGCTCCTAGTAACCTTGTGGCCAACTCATATCTGAAAAAAGGTCACTTCATACAGTAGGATCAACCTGAACTTGTGGTTGACCAGATTAAAGTGTTTTGAGTTGGTCCATGAATACACTGACCATATACAATCTTGATTGCCGCAAAAGAAAACTCATGACTGTTCATGAGTGTTGGCAAGATCCTGTAGTTTGGCTACTTTCTTCTGCCAGTATTGTGTTTTTAAATCTCTAGTGTGCTAGAGTTCGGACCTCGCCAAAGAGAGTTCCTGTCTGCAGGATCGAGTTTTTGAATGCTGTTGCCTGTGAATTAAGGCAGTTCATAAGTTTAAGCAATTCATTATTGTCAAACCAATCTCAGTGTTTTTTTTTTTGTTTTTGTTTTTTTTGCACCAATTGTTTCTACAGTATCCTATTACTGAGATCATTCAAGTCTTAACAACAGGCTTATCCTATCACAGTACAAAGTGATGCCTGTACCCCAATCTGACCATGGGCGGTGGAGGCAGTGGGGACACCTGAAAATTTAAGTCAAGTAACATTCCTAAAGTACCAAGGACATAAATTAACACATAAATTAACAAAACTAGCCAAGACATCTAATTAGCCAACTAGCTAAGACAATTTTTTTTACATCTCAGTTTGAAGACTGATTTGAACATATATGTCACAGATGCACCAGTAACAGGCTTTTTTGCTCTTTGCTCACTCCATAAAGCTCACATGGTAGATGGCCTCCCCTGTAGCAGGGACGCTAAATCTGGCATGGCTGGCGGCCCATGATCATCAATGAATCTCGGGCTTACTCAACTTTTTAAAAGGGAGGCATGGAGCTTAGCTTGGGGTTTAGATGTCTGGAGAGAGCATGTGGACATTAACATTGAGAGTGGCTTGTGGGGACTTTAAAGGTGAGCAGACTGCGCACTGCTTTTTGATCACAGAGAAAGAGACAGTTGCTGAAGGGCACTACTTCAACCTGCACATGCACAACCTTACTCTTCTCCTCCATTTCTTTCCTCCCTTTTTTTTATTTTCTTAATAAAACTATCCTTTTTCTCTAAAACCTCAACCGCATGTCTATGGCCATTCCAAGTTAGACATCTTACACATATTGTTGGTCTCTCTTTCTTGTGATCACATTATCAATAATGTGCCAGGGCAAGATGTTGGGTCTTGCCGTGGACTCTTGTGTCTGTCTTTGATGCCAAATAACATGTTGGTGATCAGTAGGATGTCCACTACACATTTGGTAAGTACAACCTCAATTCCAAAGAAGTATCAATATGATTTCTCTGGGATCTGTCTCATCTGAGATGGCACAGTATTTTGTGGTATGACAAGTCAACATCTCAAGTATTTTTTTTGGAAACAACAACCATCATGTTTTCTTGGTCAAAGAGGAAAAAGAACACCAAGGCTGTTCTCAATGTCAGGTCCAAAAGACAGCATCAGAAAGGGTATAGGGGCTTGCCCATGAAATGGGAAAATTGCAAATATGTTAGGATACCGTTAATGTTCTTTTTGTAATATGAGCAATGTATGCACCATATATTTTAGAGACATCTCTGTATTTTTCAGCAGGACAACGGCAAACAGCATTATACTCAGATTACACCAGGATGCCTGCTAAACATAGAGTATGAGTGCTAGACTGGCCTGCCTGTTCTGGCCTGCCTGTTCTGAGTAAGAATATGTGCATTATAAAATGCAAAATATGGCCCTGTACAATTGCGCATCTGCAAAACTTGCACTCCTGCTAACTCAACCTGCTCGCCAAGAACCGCAACACAGCTACCGAAGGAGAAAAGGCCCCCTTCCCATTTGGTATCAATACCCAGCCACTGGAGGGTGACAGCTATGTGGGGCCGGCTGGCTATGACTGCAGCTGTTCTGCTGAGCTGTTTAACTGCCTGCTGATGGCCAGCTGCTGAAGGACCGCACGAACCATTTTCAATTTCATGAAGAGCGAGCCATTGTGACTCAGCCAGTAAAAGGGAAAAGGCTGCTGCCTTGATGTTATGGATCCCAATCCCAGTCAGGATCACCACCCAGCTAAAGCCTTTTACTGAATGTGACTCCTGCCTGTTGCTGTACCGGAAGAGGACTGTGCTGGGCCAGCTGGCCATGACTTCAATTATGCCACTGAGGAACCTGTCAGAGCCACTGTCTATGCAAGTCGACGTCACCACTTTGCTGCTGCCATTGCTTGCTAGTTGAGTGCCTACATGCCAGCTGGGCATGATTCTGACCTGCATGTGCACAACACCCCTCTTTCCTCCCCTTTTTCTTTTTTTGGGATTAAAATCCCATCCTTTTCTGATTTTCCAAACAAACTACCCTTTTCCGTAAGACCTCGACCCGTGTCTGGATGTTCGTGGTGCGCCCAGAGTTAAAGATCTTATAATACTTTTAATCTGTAATTATTTACAATACCATTATTCAAAGTGGATGGGTTCTCTTTTCTGTCTGGTTCCTCTCATAGACTCATCCTTACATTGTAGCTGGTCACAGTGCACGGATGGCTTTTTTTGACACTGCTGTGACTTTTCCCATCCTGGCTAACTTGAAAACCTGCCAAACAACCAATCTTCATTATGGGCTATGTTCCCAAACCCTTCCCTGTCCTTCTTTTAGCAATATAATAGCTTCCTGCATTAGACATGCAGAAATGAGTGAATGACAAGGCTGAAGAGATTTTTTAGAAGTTTGGAAAGTAGCCAGTTTTACAGTAAGAAAACAGGGTACTGGACATTACTTAATTAAATGATTTCAGGCTTGTATAGCTCATAACTGAAATTTTAATTATGGTTAACTAGAATCCATGCTAACAACAAAATGACATTAATGAAATTCAAATGAGTTTTATCCTAATTATTGAATTAATAAATCTATAAATTGGGGAATGAGTTGTAATTTTAGAAGTAACCCCAATCAGTCAAACATTACAGTACACTTGTTAAATAAATTAATAAAATCTTTAAAAAATTGATGCAGCAGGTTAGTTCATTTTGTTGAAAATTAATTGCAGCAACTCAAAATGATATAGTGCTCAGTGGTTTGTATTGCCCCAAAATGATTATATGCATGCCTGGGAACATCTCCTCCCAAATCTGGACCAGGGCATCGCTGAGCTTCAGGCATTGTTGGATGGACCAAAACATTATCCCTCTGGGGTATTCCAGTGGATTTAAGTCAGGCAAGCATGGGGCCAAGTCAATAGCCTCCACATGTAAAACCATTCTTGTTTTTTTTTTTTTGTTGTTGTTGCCCCTCTAGTGCACCTGTTGTTAATTTCATTAACACCAAAGCAGCTGAAACTGATTAAGAACCCCCTCAGCTACTTAACTGACAATATAAATATCCTAGAAGTTTAACTGACTTGATGCTATAAGCCATGTCCACACGTAGCCGGGTATTTTAAAAACGGAGTTCTTTTTCTTAATTGTTTTTAAAAATATCTTTGTCCACATGAAAACGCAAATTTCCCTGTTAAGCGCTGTTAGGAGCCTCCTTAATCAACAGGGGGCCAATCAGAAGCCTAGACAAAACGTCATTACCTTTTACACTTTGTAGAAGTCCGACCGGGTCTCATCCCAAACCGCCGTCGCTGCCTGCGGGATCTGTGTAGTCAGAGTTTTGTATAGTATGTAGCAGCAGTGAGCTTAGCAGTACAGTCGTGGTCAAAAGTCTTGAGAATTACAAAAATATTTGAAATTGGAAAAGTTGCTGATTAAGTTTTTATAATAGCAATTTGCATATACTCCAGAATGTTATGAAGAGTGATCAGATGAATTGTATAGTCCTTCTTTGCCATGAAAATTAACTTAATCCCCCCAAAAAAACTTTTCACTGCATTTCATTGCTGTCATTAAAGGACCTGCTGAGATCATTTCAGTAATCATCTTGTTAACTCAGGTGAGAATGTTGAAGAGCACAAGGCTGGAGATCATTATGTCAGGGTGATTGTGTTAGAATGGCAGACTTGACATGCTAAAAGGAGGGTGATGCTTGAAATCATTGTTCTTTCACTGTTAACCATGGTGACCTGCATAGAAACGTGTGTAGCCATCATAGCGTTGCATAAAAATGGCTTCACAGGCAAGAATATTGTGGCTATTAAGATTGCACCTAAATCAACAATTTATAGGATCATCAAGAACTTCAAGGAAAGAGGTTCAATTCTTGTTAAGAAGGCTTCAGGGCATCCAAGAAAGTCCAGCAAGCGCCAGGATCGTCTCCTAAAGAGGATTCAGCTGCGGAATCGGAGTGCCACCAGTGCAGAGCTGCTCAGGAATGGCAGCAGGCAGGTGTGAGCGCATCTGCATGCACAGTGAGGGGAAGACTTTTGGAAGATTGCCTGGTGTCAAGAAGGGCAGCAAAGAAGCCACTTCTCTCCAAAAAAAAAACACCAGGGACAGATTGATCTTCTGCAAAAAGTATGGCGACTGGACTGCTAAGGACTGGGGCAAAGTCATATTCTCGGATGAAGCCTCTTTCCAATTGTTTGGAGCATCTGGAAAAAAGGCTCGTCCGGAGAAGAAAAGGTGAGCGCTACCATGAGTCCTGTGTCATGCCAACAGTAAAGCATCCTGAGACCATTCATGTGTGGGATTGCTTCACATTCAAGGTAGTGGGCTCACTCACAATTTTGCCCAAAAACACAGCCATGAATAAAGAATGGTACCTTCCAACAGCAACTTCTTTCAACAATCCAACAACAGTTTGGAAGAACAATGCATTTTCCAGCATGATAGAGCACCGTGCCATAAGGCAAAAGTGATAACTAAGTGGCTCGGGGACCAAAACGTTGAAATTTTGGGTCCATGGCCTGGAAACTCCCCAGATCTTAATCCCATTGAGAACTTGTGGTCAATCCTCAAGAGGCGGGTGGACAAACAAAAACCCACTAATTCTGACAAACTCCAAGATGTGATTATGAAAGAATGGGTTGCTATCAGTCAGGATTTGGCCCAGAAGTTGATTGAGAGCAGCCCAGTCGAATTGCAGAGGTCCTCAAAAAGAAGGGCCAACACTGCAAATACTGACTCTTTGCATAAATGTCATGTAATTGTTGATAAAAGCCTTTGAAAAGTGCTTGTACTTATATTTCAGTACATCACAGAAACAACTGAAACAAAGATCTAAAAGCAGTTTAGCAGCAAACTTTGTGAAAACTAATATTTGTGTCATTCTCAAAACTTTTGACCATGACTGTACATTCAGGCACCTCTGTTCATTAACGTAATGTGTGAGTAACTGTGCATGTATGTACACGCATGTAAAAAGTCCACTAGTTTATTGTACGTTCGTCCGCTATTGCACAAATCAAGTAGACTAGCACACAGACAATTACATTATCGAAACAAAGTGATGTTGCAACAAGCCGAAATCTCCGTTCCCCTGTCCACAGAACACCACTGAAAACAGAGTTTTGGAAAATCTTCACTTTGGCTGGAGTTTTCCAAAAGCTCCGTTTTCAATTACTAAAACGGCGTTTGCGTGTGGACGAAAGGCAAGAAACAGAGAGAAAATACGTGTGGACATGGCTATACTCTGACTAAAAAGTGTTCCTTTAATTTTTTAGAGCAGTGTATAATAGACAATAAATGGAAATATAATGGATTCACACATGGTATTTTAAGTGGACACACATTAATTGTGAAACATAATATGATGAGGGGACTAAAGTGGACTAGGGCAGGAATAATTATGTCTTCTAAGTGCTGTTGATGTGTTAATATTGTAACTTGCTTCATCAAATAACTCACATACAGTCATTATTAAACGTAAGTTTTAAACTCTCCTTTTCAACTCTGTTTTTGTGTAAAAACATCATTAAAAAAATAATTTGATCATAGTGGATCTCAGTATTATTCAAATACAATCCCAGTTGAACAACAACACACTGTATGCATTTTTTTAAGTGCAATTATTTATTTAACAAAAATGAAGACAAAAAGAAAACAGATGTGGGCAATACTTAGTCTCCTCATGATTCAATAGCTGGTAGATTCACCTTTAGCATCAATAATTTGAAGTAATAATTTCCTGTACAGTAAGTCCCTGACTTAAGAACAGACGAATCTACAAACATTCATAGATGCGAACAAGTCACGGAAGTAACTCACGTGCATTGTACAAAAAATAGACACTGCAGTGCACCAGATATCAATATTTACAATTATATACAATATTTTCACTGTGGGCGGCACGGTGGTGTAGTGGTTAGCACTGTCACCTTGCACCTCCAGGATCCGGGTTCGATCCCCGGCCAGGCTCGATTCCCCTCTCTGTGTGCATGGAGTTTGCATGTTCTCCCCGTGCTTAGTGGGTTTCCTCCGGGTACTCCGGTTTCCTCCCACGTTCCAAAGACATGTAGGTTAGGTTAATTGGCTTTCCCAAATTGCCCATAGTGTGTGAATGAGTGTGTGAGTGAGTGTATGTCTGTGTGCCCTGCGATGGATTGGCACCCTGTCCAGGGTGTATCCTGCCTCGTGCCCTAAGTCTCCTGGGATAGGCTCCAGGCTCCCCATGACCCTGAATACAGGATTAAGCGGTAATGATGATGAGTGAGTGAGTGAGTGATTTTCATTGTGTAAGTGAAGGTATAAAATATCCAAAGTCTGATATATTGTATGTGTGTGCATGTGGGGTGCAGGAGAAATGAGTCAGCCTCACTGGTTTCAATTAATCAGTCCGAGAGCACGATGATAGAAAATTGCTGTCCTGTAAAGCTGTCCGGTGAATAACCCTAAATTCTTAAAATCTCCAACAAAACAGTGCACAGTCTAATACAGGGAAAAACAGCCAAATCATCACCCATACACCACCATGCTTGACAGGGGGTATGAGGTGTTTCTGCAAAAATGCTGTGTGGTTCCGAAACATGTTCCGCATGCTTTGTGCTTTGTTTTGTGACGTCAGTCAGTCTTCAATATTCTTTTTAGACAGAAGAGTCTTTTAAACATTCTCCAAAAATTCTGTTACTGAATTAAAATGAGGTCAGCTAACTCATTAGGCATTTTTAAAAATGCTTAAATACAGTTATGGTTTTTGGCCACATGATGACAGTGTGAGGAAAGAGGACAGCTGCACCACTCAGAATATAGAGTTGTGGATTGGTTTGCGTTACATTGTATATTCATGTCAAATATATATAAGACTCACTATGTCAGACTTAAGTACAAATCCGACTTACAAACGTGATCCCAGAACAAATCTTTTTCTTAAGTCAGGGACTTACTGTATTACTTTAGCAGTCTTTCACAACATTGTGGAGGAATTTTGGCTCATTCTTCTTTGGGGAATTTACATTTGCACAACCTTTTTATGGTCTCACCACAACATTTTAATTGGTTTGAGGTCAGATCTTTGACTAGGCCATTATTTCGATCAAACTTTAGCCTGGCAGATGGCCTCACATTTATCTCTAGAATACTCTGGTAGACAGAAAAGTTTACGGTTGACTTATTGATGGCAAAGTGCCCAGGTCCTGTGGCTACTCAAATAACAGCCCAAATTATCATACATACACCACCATGCTTGACAGTGGGTGAGAAGGAGTTTTTTTTTTTTTTTTGCAAAAATGCTGTTTGGTTCCCAAACATTGGCAATAAAGCCAAACAACTACACTTTGGTCTCATCTGTGAATATGGGCATTGTTCCATGAGCCTTACCCTGCGTTCACATCGAACGTGGCGAGAGCGTCAAAGCTGCCGGAAGTCATTCATTTTCAATGTGAGCCAACGGCAAGGGGCGGCGAAGAGCGGCGCGGCGCGATAAGGGCGGCGAGAGCGGCGAAGGGAGTTGAAATCAGCTCAACTTTAGACTAATGAGCTATGACGCGGTTAAGCGGCATCCAATTAAAAGTAGAGGTCCTCCGCTTAGAGGATTCCGAGGAAAGTAGTCCTGTAACTTTTGTCCTGGCTACATTAGTTCCTAAGCAAAATGGAGGAGAGGTTGATTATTGCGGTAGCGGGTGTTTATTAATTAGTATTGTTATTAGTGTTATTTTAATTAAAGACAAAGTCTAGTAAGTGATTCTAATGTTATAATAATAAGAAATATATATGTATTAATTTAGACTAGCAATTCACAATGAACAGAAGCCACACTATACGAATGGCTTATAATTTGTTTATTTCTACAATACAGTTCTTTCTATAAATCAATTACTTGTTTTCTTCCACATTTTGGTCAGTCTCCACAAGATCAACAAGCTCTGCGGCCCTTTTAAATACAAGAAAGGCATTCAGTCTACATCAGAGTGGCCAAAAAATCACAGAATTAAAAGAGGAGGTACTAACTTTTTAACATGACTGTAGGTTGTTCTGAACAAGATATTTTCTAGGTTTGAGATGATTTTTACATTCTGGTTGTTATTTTACACTTTCAGTTTGTCAAAATATTACATGTGTATCTGCTATGTACAGATGGTTATAAAATTTATAATGCATTTTAATAGATAGTAAATAAATAAATATTACTTTGTAATGGTGCCCAAGGAGTGTCAGACTACACCGGGTAATATACTTATGAGGTGTGTTCATGAAAGGGCATGAAGTCATTCACTTAAACAGAAATTAGTGCTCTGGATTTATTTGAGTTCTTCTCATAGCTGAAGCCGAATATTTTATTTGAGCTTGAATAGTTTTATGGTAGAGGGTAAAATGCAAATGTGCTGCTAATGAAGCAAAAGCATTCTCTTTATGAGAACTGATTAAGCGAGGATGGGTGTTCGAATGCAAATTTACGGCAGTAGGAGGCGGCAGGGCTTGCTCTCCAGTCGCAAATTACAGTGTGTTTCCGGTCCAATTACACTGAACAAGTGTGATATTATCCAGCTTTAAACATCATGCATGTACAGTCTGCCCCTTCATTTTCTCAAGAGGGACTTGGAGGAGTACTCAGAGAAGGCTGCGGAGGAAGGCAAAGTGAGCATGAGACACTAAGCAAGAGTGAGTGAGAAAAAGAGAGCCTAAGAAAGAGTTGGGGAGCGAGAAGAGTGAAAGAGGGGGCAGGTGAGTAACAGACAGAAGAAGAAGAAGTGTAATTAGTACTACATTAAATATGTGGGTTGGACAGTGAACCATAGGCCATCAACACATAACAAAGGACTGTAGGCCTTGCTAAGATGGATAATGAGAAAATGCCCCAAGACTAGCAAGGACTAATCATAGTGAAGGAAAGACAAAGATGCTATTTTAGCTTTAACACAAATTGTATTGTATCCATGTAATCAGATAAAATTCCATAGAAACATTGACAGTGTATTTATTTCTATTTTCATGGTGTACATCAATAATATCAAATAAATTATTACAATAGAAAAAAGAAAATGTATGTCTATTTGGTGCTTGATACATGTATGTTTACTACCTTAAATCTACATGTTTCACTTGGAAACATAGGCATAGTGTACCTTTAAACATATGTGCTATATTGATCTTATAGAGGAAAGCTTTAAAACAGCTTTCTAGGTAAGATAAATGTACTCTTGATTGTAGTGATAAAATTTAGTACACATTTTGTTTAGAAACAGTCTAACATGAAGACCCCCACCCACCAATGTTCATAAAACACAGAAAAATAGAGCAGAGTCATTAGGGTTCAGAGATTTACACCTCCAGCAACTCTATTTGTGTGTATGTGTGATATTTTGGCCAGGGCAGGACAGTTCAGAACTCTGGGGATAAAACAGTGACAATTACATACCGTTTAGTTCATTCACATATCCTACAGAAAGACACACTTTCATACTTACTTACACATGAACTTAGTCATCTACTAACCTGTCAAAAATATCTACACTTGTGACTGTTTTTGAGCGCTCTTTAATGTGCCATTCTGCATAGAGATAAACACACATTAGTATTTGCATAGTCAGCTGCATCAAACATTGACGAAAATTTTATTCCCATTTTTAGGGGGAAACACACTGCAACCTGTTATATGATTAAGAGTTTAGAAAACATACACATATCTGGGAAAGATGATTTGCCCTTCTGGGCCACCCTAGTTTAAACAACAGTTTCATATTTTGCTATGGCACAGATTATGGTATGCTGGTTACAGTGAATGTCTTTATTTACCTTGTCACTAACTTTTGGCACATGGCAAAGTCATGGATGTTCCATATTCTTACCAAAATTGTAATTGGTACATTATTGATCTCTGTCCTGGACTGGTTTTGATAACTCCTTATTCTACATAGCTGTTTGTTTGGCTATGTTCTCTGGTCCCTTGCAGAAACTCAGGAACAAGTATATTTATACTGAGATCATGACATGTTAATTGTACACAGATGAAGTCCATTCATGTATGACTTAATTGGTTCACAGCAAGGAGGGAGAATATGTACGCAATCAAAACTTTTTAATAAATTTTAAAGGTCCTTTACATTTCAACATCACTGGCTATTTTGTGTAATTTCATAATAAAATCCAACTTAAGTAGCTCTCAATCCAAAGCCTATGAGATATTTATTTTGCAAAACGGTGTACATTTTTAATCAATGTGCATAATATTTTAATATTATTTGTGAACTAAATACATTAATATGAACATTTGGTTGGAGTTCTTATCGCATGATTAGAGTTCTCATCACCACTCAGTGCCGCTGAGGATGTCCCCATATGGTTTGCTTATAGATACATTTGACTACTGAGAATGATTCCATGTAGAAACCATAAAGATGATGTTGGATGCATTAGATGAAAACAACAATTGTTCAAGAAAGTGCACTTCATGTTAATTAAAGTAAATTTTCTTGTTATACATTTATACTTTTGACCATGTAGCACACAATTTTAGAATATGTTTATTTGTGATAAGAGCTATGCACTTCTTACCTTTTAACCTTAATTTACAGGTATTTTTTAGCAATACTTGCTGTACTTAAAAATTATAATTGTATGTACAGTATAAAGATTAATGTGCTGTACTTCTTTTGTTTTAAAGAATAAGCAGTAAAATTGAGCCATTTTCTGTTTTTAGCCTGCTTCGTGTGTAATACAAGTTTCTAGGTCTAGAAGATGGATTATAATTACTTTCACAATGCATAAAATTTTTATGTTTACTCTTCACAGTTTAAAGTTTTGATGACAACACGTGTTTGTGCCTTTTTCAGCCAGACTTGAATTGTCAGTGTGACTTTTTAATTTATTAAAATGTATTTTTAAACTATTTTAATAAGTCTGTGCTTTAATAAGATAAGCAAAGCGAATTTGTGTGTAGTTTTAAGGCTTTTGTGAGCTTCAGTTTGCCTTTCAAGCATTAGTTTGCCTGTGATAAATGGACAACGCTGTTTGGGGAAAAAATATGTTTGTGTCTTTGACAAGGATGAAAGCATTGAATAAAGATGGATGTTCATTGGCATATTGATATAGTAAGCCAATCTGTTTAGAACTTTTTGTTCATTTCTACTTTATTTTCATATATTTTTAACTTTTAGAACATTAAACTTTTTGCACTTTGGCTTAATTCTGAGCAAATTGTTTACTCTGTCTCAAATATTTAGCCAGCAATTTTTAATATTTAAACAGTATCACAAACAAGGTCATGCTTTTGTTCTAAATATCAGACTGGCTGTGATGTTCATGTAGCCAAAATAGGCACAGCCCAAGTGCCAAAGGCATCACATACATTCTTAAAAACAATTGTTGATCCTTTGGGTGCGGGGGGTTGTGATCAGGACTTACATCCTATGAGTGCTTGGTCAGATTGGGCATGCACATTAGGCTAATTGGTGTTCTCAAATTTCTCGTAGTCTGTGAATAAGCATGTGTGTGTGTGTGTGTGTGTGCCCTGTGATGGATTGGCACCCCATCCAGGGTGTGCCCTGCCTAGTGCCAAAAGTCTCGATGGATAGGCTCCCTGTATATAGGATAAAGTGGTATAGATGATGAGTGAGTGATAGTGAGTGGCTTTTTTGTGGGATCATACTGGATATCTGGCATTTGCTTTCTACGGTCATGGGTGAGCCTTCTGTGCCATGATCATGTCTGTAGTTTACTGGTATATAATTGATAATCGATATTAATGTGTTAATGTTATGTGGTGTTAATGTTGTGGCTGCTTAGTTTATATAAAACAATCCACCAATGGAATATTATAGTATAGCAGTTGGATATACTGCACTGTCATAAACCCTTAAAGGTATAAATTACACAAGAAGTTTGATCTATACATGCATGCTGTTATAGTATTTTTCAGATATATATATATATATATATATATATATATATATATATATATATATATATATAAGATACAGGCATGCATGATAATAAATGGAATTTGCAAAACTGTGTTATTGTATTAAATATCAGTGTGGCTGTGAAATCTTCAGTAGTTGGGCTGCGCCCCCATGCCTTCAATTGCATCATAACCATACTGATATTCAGTACACAGCATTCCCTCTTGTGTTACATTATTTATGTATAACGAGAAGAACTGTGTGTAGAGTTTTATTGAGTGGCATCAACATAGACACACAAAACAATGCCATGAACATGGGCCCAGCTCTCTCAGTTATACTAGCTTTCCTCTTATTTATAATCATACTCATTCACTGACAACCTTTCTGCCAGATGTGCCTAAATTTAAAATCTGAAATCACGAATTTGACCATATGACCCTTCATGTTCTAGCATCACACAAACACAATAGCAATTTGCGTCACTCTGACATTGATAGTGTGCTCCCTAATCAACCAGCATTTATGAAATATGCTTGGAATCTAAGCCCAGAGCAACTTCTTCTTATGAATGGACAAACCCTGTGATTCATCACACCCAGCTTTCTGAGATATAGTGTTGTGCAGTCCTTTGAGAATGATCTGATCAATTAGGGGTGAAAATAAATGCATCCAGTGTCTGGCGGTGCTGTGGGGGAATCTCAGTGGGAGAAAAGGACATTATCCCTGAGTAAATCCAATACATTTCGCCTCGTCTTCATTTAATGATGCAGAATCGTTCATATGGAGGCTAATGGAATGGAAAAGGAGAGAGCTGGGGGGAGAAAGAAAATGGTACTTTCCGGAAAAGCAAGTGCTCTTGGCTCTTACAGTGGCATGTACATTATAAAAGAGGAAATATTTTGTTCCACTGAAGCAACTTAGTGCTGACAGAGGCTGTGAATAAATTAGTTTGGTCGATTAATGTAATGCAGTAAAGACACAATGAGTAGGCTCCATGAGGTTAAAGAGCAAAGTTTAGCTTTTATACATTTATATATTAAATATCAATTTAGTTACTATTATATTGTTGTTTTTGTTGATTTGAGAATATTATAAACAATCTTTTAAACAAAAAATATTTTAAAATGGAAACAAGGTCAGTTGTAAGTGCATACAATTGTTGAGATCAGCTGTATGTCTGTGGTAGTAAAAAGTTTTGCAAAGGTGTAATAGATTTCACCTACTGATTTATACTAATACTAATAGTTTAGTTCAGGCATTACATTTCAATGTCTATATCTGCAGTTGACCTGTCACTGTTTAACATCACTCAATCATTCAGCTGACAGTTAGACAATTTGCTATGAATTGTCAAGACCTAGTATGAATTCTCACCTGTTTCTGACATTCTTTTGATACCAGTGACTTTAAAAGCTAGGAAAAGTGTACGCAGAGTAGTATTTACTATTTAGGCGTATAATTTACAGAGTTTGATTTTGCCAATTTAGGATATTTGTCCTATATCATCTCCTAATCAAACCTTGCACAATAGGTTTTCATAAGCTTTCCGGCAGTGACAGCTCAGGTAATTACAAATTTTATAAAAAAAAAAATTATATATATATATATATATATATATATATATATATATATATATATATATATATATAT
>JAAGKR010003240.1:0-77854 GCA_011419295.1 Clarias macrocephalus
GAGAGAGAGAGAGAGAGAGACTAATCTGAATCTCAAACACTTCAGACGTCCCTCCTGGAAACAATTACACATGCAAAAATGCTTGTAATGATGGTGTGCGTGTTTGTCTCAGGATGTAAATTTCAAGGTTTCCTCTAATGTCTGTTTCTCGGCACCTCGTCTGGTGCACATCTCTCTAAAGCTACTTTCTGCCAGCTATTATTAAAAGCAGTCTATATGTAGAAAAATATAGAATAAAAATGTCTACAATGACTGAAGCATGTAGTTGGACTAGAAAAGCCTCTAGTGAGAAAGTTGGGACAGTATGGAAATTGGCAATAAAACCAAAAATCTTTAAAGATTCACCTCTATAACGACTCAGAATTTGATTATTTACCATGTGAATTTAATCATTTGTTAAAAATATGCATGATTTCGAATCTCTTGGCTGCAACATCCTCCAAAAACGTTGGGACAGTTGATGTTCATTTAGGCATTTAGGCACACTAGTTGCCCCCCCATTCTTTCTTTCTGCAGGTCTGCATCTGCCCAATTGTATGGTGTCTTTGTTGCCATATTTTGCACTTCGTAATCCACCACACATTCTCACTACGCATTAAAGTTGTAAATGGTTTTAATGGACAAAAGTTTACCAAAGTGTTCCCGAGCCCACATCATGATATCCACTATAGAAGCATGATGGTTTTTAAGACGGTGATGTCTGAGGGATCAGAGATCATGCATATTTACCACCAAAACATTTTTTACATTTTTAAACAAACTAAATTCAAAATCAACCTAAATTAAATGAATATGGTCAATTTTCAAATAAATTGTTAGTTCAATACAGTACAAGGTGAAATGCCTTTACAGACGACTCCTTTCTGTTTGTATTGGGAATTTCCATATTGTCCCAACTTTTAAAAAATTTGCTTTGTATTTGAAAAAAGAAGCACAGAAAAGATAAGGTGCTTCAAAGAATTTCATCAAGTTTCATTCAGTCTTCATCAAGTTCATGTAGTCCAGTGTCCATGGGCAACAGTGAGAGAACTAAAGACTCCAAATAACTAAACACTCTAACAATAGTTTATGAGAAAGTATTCCAGTCAGTGAAAGTGAGGACTATATTATATTGATGTATGTGTCATCAAGTTGAGCAAAATCACCTCACAAACGCTCTAGTCCTTACTTTCATTGATTGGAATTGATTGGAATACATTTTCATAAATTATCATTAGAGTATTTAATTCCATAGAGTCTTTCATTTTCTCAGTGTCCCATGTACATCACTACATTTTTAACTTCTTTGCTGTAGTTCAATGGGGTCCAAGTGATTAAACATCTCTTAGAAAAGCGATCTCATGACTGTCTTGTTGTTGTGTTTTGGATCAGTTGCTATTGCCTGTTGCTATTGATTTTCTTCTTGTTGTGTTTTGGCTCGGTTGCTAATCTATTTAATATACGCCTTTTAACAATACACCTTAAGTTTTGTCTGCCTCTATAGTCACTTTTAAGAGTTTTTATTTAAATTTTTTTTTTCTGAGGATGAGGTTTAAATGTAATTTAGACTCCAGGTTTAAATGTCACATTCAGAACGTGTCATCAGAGTGGCAAGGTTCCTCCTCATATCACTGTCAAACATTCCCAGAAAACCAAATCACATGACCTTTAAATTCCTATAACACTTCTTTGATTATTCACCGTGTGCTCATCATTTTATGCTTCCAAGTGATCCAAGGAATCAAGCTCAGAGCAGCTCGGTCACACAAATCACTCAGCTGGGAAAGCATGTGCCATATATCAGAAAACAGCAGCAAAATCACCTCATAAACATTCCCAGAGATTTATTACATAATGATTAACCTTAACTGAAAATAATAATAATAATAACATGAATGTTCCCCATGGTACCCCATTTTGTAATAGTCCTGTCTCTGCCCTTGCTTTCTCATTGGTCGGTTCCTTCCGTTGCGCTCCTTCTGTTTTTTTTATTGTTTTTTTTTTTATCATTTAGGTGTCATTGGGAGTGACCTGGAAGTCCATGCCTCATTTCATGAGTTCATAAATAACTTCTGCTGATATAGCGTAATTACTCTGAGGTGATGGTAATTAAAACTGGAGTGTGCATGCTGGGAATTGTAGTTCTTGACGACCACGTTTTTAGTTAGTGTTGTGTTCTGAGAATTGGTTTTTAACTCATATTGGACATAATTGTGTCCTACAACTCACTGCACATTGCAATGTATTTTATGTCAAAAGTTAAATCTTCAGCGATTAAACCTAAATCGAAAATTACTACAGTATATGTGATTTCACAGTGGATATGAGTATGACATGTTTTTTTTTCTTTTTCCCTTTTTTTCCCCTTATTATTTTTTAATAACGATACTGATGTCTAGATGATCTACGTAGTATTAAGCAGCCAGAGGATTTATGGCAACATTTTGTTTTGCTTAGTTTCTGACTACCATGTGCTGCTAGCAGTGGAATTATTGTGTTAAGTCTTGAGTCACCCCTCATTCATTAAATAAAGTAGATTAAATTTTAGAAATTGGATGTTTTACTGTGACATGCTACACTGTGCCTAAAGATTCAATAAAAAAAAAATTATTGTTTATGTAACAAGCTCAGCTGCAGCCTCATTTCCCCTCTCGCCTGGTCCCAACTACTCAGCATTCAGCATCACCAGTATACTAATCACCAGTCTGATCATCTGTCATCATCTGCACCTGTTTCTCACTGGGTCATGTTTTAAGTTAATAAATTAATAAAAATAAAATCATTTTTTTAATTTAAAAAAATGTGCTCAATGACAATGCTCTAATTACTTTTTTCACAGTGGATAATATTACTTAAATTAAGTAATAATATTACTTAATATTACTTAAATTAAGACTGAACATATATGGCACACTGAATTGTTGTAATATTTATACCAAAATATGGTATAAATATTACAACAATCCAGTCTGCCATAAATTTTACATATATTTTTTGGATTTTTACTACAAAAACATCATTTCATAAACGTTAGATACAGAAAGTCTTATAATAGAAGTACATTAAGAAACCAAAAGGGAAAACAAACATTCTGCACTCAATTCAAAGTCATTTATTTTTGTTATAAATATATAAACATTACAACGGTCTAAAATCTGCTTGTTTGTTCCGAATCTCTGCCAAATCAGCTAGTTAGTTAGTTTAAAAGTGAAAACGGATAGATTGCATCAGGAGCTGACACGAAACACATCCTGCTGTTGCTGCATTCTTGGCATCCTACGAATCCCCAGAGTGACAGGAGGACATTTTCCGAAGGAAGTTTTTAATGAAATTTACACAACACGTGTCCAGATTTCCAGTGAAAAGCTGAATTTCCGTTCTGAAGTTTTTTTTTTTTTTTAATCTTTTCCAGCATGATCAACAGAATGCTGCCTTTAATGTAGAAGGTGCTGATGTGGAAAATGATTGGGAGTTTTAGAACTTTGTGAACCCTGGTTTAGGATGCAGGTAAGCTGTGATGGGGTGGTTAAGCTGTGTGATGACTGCGTGTCTGCGCATTTTGAGCCCTGCAGGTATGGGAGTGTCGTCCTCCTTGCTGAACGTCTGTACAGGGAGCAACGGGGGGCAATTACTCCTCCCCATGATGGTAGGCCTCAGCTTCTACAAAAAGACACACCCATGCCTAGAAGCCGTGCATCTTCTTTGGTCTTAAACTCAGATATGACCTTAAGGCCCTTGGGGTTTGTGTAGGAATAAAGACACTGTTGTATCAAATGGGATATCAGTTAAAGACAAACACCTGACTGGTGTCCAGGATTTGAATTCTAAAATCGATGGAACAAACAACAGAAACCACTAACAAAATATTTAACATGAAAATACCTAAAATATTACAAAGGTCACAGTGTTTGAGTTTACTAGAAGGTGAGATAGATGAGAGAAATTAGCTTTTGATCAGCCATAACATTAAAATAATTAACCTGCAGTAGGTTTGTGTTCCCGCATGTGCCACTCCCTGTGGGGTGATTCGAACTTGTTTGTACGAATCAATTAGACTGGTATCCGGGAAGTCTGAAGGCTGAGTCTGTGACAAAACCCACCCACTCAGTGTGTTACGGCTCTGAGTTACGGATCGGAAGGTCAGTGGTTTGATCCCCAGTTCCTCCAGGTTGCTGCTGTTGGGCCCTTGAGATGGGCCTTAACCCTGTCTGCTCCAGGATACTTTTGTTTTTTACAAACAGAATATCATTATTTATGGACATAAACCAGTAATTCTTCAATGGAAGAGGAAACCAATTCAGGCCATATGCAGATATGGTTTCGCTTTTTGCCCAAATTTTGTTTTGCCACATCAAAGAAGTCTAATGAGGTCTTGCCTTTGTAACAGGTCATGCTACACCCCTAAATATTCATGAGCGCCCTCAGGCTAAATTTAAACAGCACAGAATATTGTGTATTTTTTGTATTAGCTGTAATACAAATGAGTTCTTACTAACAAATTGTCAGCACTCACAGTTGAATTATCAGCCTTTTAAATAAATTTACTATACTTTGCATACTGACCCGGCCGAGTGTAGCGCTTCTTGCGAAGATGTTGTTGGCTTTGCCCTGTAAAAACAGAGTTAACTCGCCGAGCCCAGGCTTCATTGCTGCCTCTGTCTCTCACCCCACAGCGTGGTGATGCCATCTTCAAAAGCGTGGTACTGTCCAGTCTACCAGTAACAGGCAGATGGGACAACCACTGAAAATGCCTAAATTGGGAGAAGATAGTCAAGTAGTCAATAACCTATGCAATCAGTGAACCAGTTTCAGGGAGAAGCATTGAGAACCATGCTTTGGTAATATACATACATGCATGAGTCATCAGAAATGTGCATTTTATTATAAGCAAAGATTTATTTTAAGCGATTTTTAAGGAACAAAGTAAAAGACCACTTGATTACACAACAGCATACAAGTGGAGTTTAATGTAAAGAATGGTTCCTTTTAAGAGCTACATGACCGTGACTAATGATGTTAGTTTCCGCATACTGTAAGTAACATAAACTTGATTATATCTTACAGCGCCAAAACAACAAACCTTAACCGTAAAGTGTAGTGAAACTGAGAGAGTGTCGGGTGACAAAGTAAGATAAAGTTCAGTGGTAATGACAGATATTACAATGGTTTATAAGCACCTAAAGGTCCATACAGTATATTGTTATATACTGAAAAATGACTTAAACATACAGTAGAGTTACCAGAAATCAAATAATGACAAAATATATTTCAGGAAGTGGTGCCATTACCTGACAGCTGATGTGACTTTCTCTGCCCTGTGTGTGTGATCCTGCTCATGGAGGTAGCCATATTTCTCAAGAAAACCCTACATAAAAATAGACAGTACATTAAAAAAAAAAACATGTTTCTTTTTTTTCACCACCAACAAAAAAAAATCTTAAGTCAAAGATATTAACAAAATGTATGCAAAGGGTTGAAATTATAGCACTGAACGACTATGTTGTGTCCAGATCATTAGGACATTATTCTAGTATTACTAATATTAATTATGGTAATAATAGTGTTAAAAAAACACAATCAAAAACCCCTTCTATCTCAAAGTATTAACATTTTTAAAATTATATAATTTAAGTTATGTTGCCTGATTACTAAATGAAGAGTGCGACATCTAGCACAGTAGTGGGGTGTCTAGGTTATTTGCTTATTAGGCAAGTGGTCATTGGCTTTTACTTATTTTTGTCCCTTTGAACAACCAGATATAGAAAACACTTAAGAATCAAACATAAGACATATGGGGGCTTAGTGGTTAGCACTGTCGCCACCCTCACTGTTTTGAGGGTTCAAATCTCGCCACAGGTTTGTATGAGAAAAATTTCTATGTTCTCTCTTGTTGAGTTTCTTCCGAGTAATCCAGTTGCCTCCCACAGTCTAAAGACATACCATGCAGGGTGATTTGTGTTTCAAAATTGCCTTTAATGTGTCAGTGTGTGTGGTTGTGCAATGGGCTGGCACCCCAACATGGTGTCCCTTGCCTTGTGCCCTGAGTGCTGGTGCTTGGTTGGGCTTCAGGCGCTCATGACTCTACTGTACACAGGATACGCAGTATGGAAGATGGATGGATGGATAGATAGTTAAATAAAAAGTGATTAGAAGCACCTTTATGTTGTAACTATAACAGATTAAGGGTTTCACTGCAAAATGAGATAAATACATTCTGGCATTTAGAGAAAACGAAAAGCTAAACGTAATAGAAACTGATAGAGGATTTTTTGTGCATGTATTCTTTTAGCCACAAGGGTGATAAAAGGTCCAAATGCCGAAAGGTGTCTTTTTTTTTTTTTATTAGTTAATCAGGTTAATTTTTGTATGATTTTGCAGAACACTATAAATTTACCTCTGCTTTTCTGTTAAAATTAGCAAATTGCCCTACCGTTGTGTAAACAAAAAAATCTTTTGGAACCTTTTTCTACCTGCCCTACCTATATACAGGTTGGTTAGTTGGCATTTAAGGCTTAAGCTTAAACTAAATCTTCACCTCTGAAACTGAAAATGTAAATACGATATAAACAGCTAATAATGAAAAAGATAAGCACGCTTCATCATTCCTATAATCCTACTGTGGTTTGATGAGGACTTTACACTTGCTATTTCCTATCTTCTGAAGTTAAAGCCCACGGTCGTGTCATCTTGTTGGGAAAATCATGTATAAGATAAGTCCAACACTTCCTGACTTTGGCTTTTACCTGAAAGGAATGCCAGGATGCTCTATCTTTCCTGGGACATTGTGGATTTGCTAAAAGCCTATTCAACCTTTACAGGCAAAATATGTATCAGCAGTACACAACAAAAACACTCTCGAGCTTCTTGCCGTAGATGGCGATGAGAACTTCAAGTGGGGGAGAACCAGTATTAAATGTTGCACGTTATATAGACCTCAGGTCCAAAAAGCTGAAAAACCACATTGTGTTATTTCACTTGTATCATCTTGAGGCCTCTTATCATGCATGGATTTCCCTTCTGTTTCCGTTTGTCTTCATTGTGGGATCTCCATACAGTAGCTTGAGCCAATATGGAGGCCTTGGCCCGCAAGGAGTTGCATTGGTTGTGGATGTCCGGCATTTCATCCTGCAGTGCCGTAATGTTTGCTTCCTCAAGATCCAGAGAAATGTTTTCTTTCTGAAGGTTTTGATCATGTGCGCACGCTCACATTCACAATGTAAGAAGAACAAATTAATTGCATCTTTTCAGGACATTTTCTAATGTTCACTGACTGAGAAAAAGCGAGTTGCTACAAGATGAACACGAGCAACGCAGCGATGCCATCGAGTATCTGAGATGATGCAAAGAGCATTCGTGAATGACGTGCACTGAAGAAATTGTACAGCCTGTTAACAGAGCCAAAAAATGTTGAAACCTGCGGACATAATCAGAACACCAACCAAAGGAAGGGTGTTAGAAGAACATCGGGAATGTCACAACTGAATCGTTTTTCAAATCAGAGCTTGAACTTATCCCCTTATCCTTGGCACCATTCTCTAGACCTGTCTTCTAATGTCTTGTAATAGTTCCACTGACTGTTTTCTTGTGAAAGCCAATAAAATTATATGTCTGGTGTTAAGCCAAATGAATGACTTGCGTACTCTACCTCTTGCCAAAAACTACTCTTTAGCCACAGAGCTCAGTGATCTCATTTTGTGTTTCAGAACTGACATAATGAACTAAATGTGACCTCTTTTTCTTTCAGTGTGGACTGAAAAGGGAGCATTGTGAGACAACAGCTCAATTTGTATCATTTACATAATTTAAATTTGTGCCTTTGGGCCTGAATAGAAGTATCCCTCCCTAAAACAGCTTTATTTCTCTCTACATCTGGTTGCAGCTGTATTTGAATGTGGTAGTACACATAAGAACTGTTCATGGGAAAGCAGAACCATGGGATGCAGAATAGTGCTTTCCAACAGTTAGATTTTTTGTGGATACAGTGCCTTGCAAAAGTATTCATACCCCTAGAACTTTTTCATGTTTTTGTCACGTTACAACAACAAACGTAAATGGAGTTTATTGGGGTTTTAAGTGATGAATGGTTTAAAAAAAAAAAACACACACACACACACAAATAAAAATCAGAAAATTGTGGTGTGTATTTGTATTTATATTCAGCTCCCTTTACACTGAGGCTATGTCCACACGTAGCCAGGTATTTTTAAAAACGGAGATTCTGTCCAAACGACCTAGGGTTTAAAAATATCTTTGTCCACATGAAAACGCAAAAAACGCCCTGTTACGCGCTGTTAGGAGCCTCCTTAATCAACAGGGGGCCAATCAGAAGCCCAGACAAAACATCGTTTACCTGTTGCGCTTTTATAGAAGTCTGACCGGTCTCGTCTGAAATCGCCGTCGCTGTCTGCGGGGTCTGTGTGTCGTCAGAGTTTAGTACAGTATGTAGCAGCAGTGAGCTTAGTACTACATTCAGGCACCTCTGTTCATTAACGTAATGTGCGAGTAACTGCACGTGTGTGTACACGCATGTAAAAAGTCCAGTACGCAACGTTAACACAGTCACTAGTTTACTGTACGTACGTCCGCTATTGCACAAAATATCCTCATAAACAAAGCAAACAAATCCTCATGATCGGCACAAGGTGATGTTACATCAAGCCGAAATCTCCGTTTCCCCTGTCCACACGACACCACTGAAAATGGACTTTTGGAAAATCTTCACTTTGGCCGGAGTTTTCCAAAAGCTCCGTTTTCAACGAACAAAACGGACTTTGCATGTGGACGAAATGGAGAAAACCGCAGAGAAAAATCTCAGTTTTTTTAAAATACCCGGCTACGTATGGACATGACCTTAATCTTAGCATACATACAGCGGCTCTCAAAAGTTTGTTAGAGAACATTAGTGAACAAAAAGCATCGTGAAGCCCAAGGAACACACCAGACAGGTCAAGGATAAAGTTAGGGGTATAAACATAAAGGGTGCTGAATATAAATGCAAAAAAAAAAAAAAGAAGAAAAAAAAAAGAAGAAAAAGAAGAAGAATTTATACTTTTTCTTCCATTTCACATTTATGTGCCACTTTGTGTTTGATGGTTTATCACATAAAATCCCAATAAAATACAGTTTGTGGTTATAACATGACAAAACGTGAAAAAGTTCAATGGGTATGAATATTTCCGCGAGGCACTGCATTTTCTTTCTGAATCTATTTGCACCTGAGAGTTTCTTTAGGTTCTAGCATTTTCTGTCAAAGAATCCTCCATTCCAGATTCGTCTTTTCCTGATTCGGGCAATGTTCACTGCTGACTGCACTTTTCCTGTTCTCTGAAAGCTCAGGCAAAGTCATATGAACTTTTCATCTCACATTCATGTCCTTCTCGGCTACATCAGAACAGGAAGAAGTGCCTGCGCTTTCTCTCGCTGCAGCTGACCCTCAAACTAACAGGGTGTATTTTACTTTTAGCTGCTAGAAGCTACATTTGCTAAGTTATGATTAAAATAAAGAAATAAAACAGTGTCTGTTACTTTAAGTATAAATAAAATGCTTGCTAGCTGCATTGAAACAAATCCTGCTTCTTTATCAGTATGTTCTTGCTATGAATGATTGCTAACCAGCTAATCACGTGTTAGCAAGCTAGCTTACATTATAACATACTTGCTGTTTAGCCCATTACTCACACAGCCTACAATATCTCTAAAGTACATGGTATAAAAAAATATACATTCAGCCAAACCAGTGGGGGAAATCCAACATTTCAAACCAGGAGGATTCATAGAAACTATAAGCTTGTTTCTTTTGTTATTTTTAATGACAGAAGCCACATTTTCTGTTCCATGCCTCAGAGGTATATCTTTCCACATATGGTGCATGAATCTCCAGACCACACACATACTGTATACACATAGTGGGTGCGAGTCCTAACGTTTAGTATCTAAGAATATTCATTAAGGTTATTAAGATAAATGATCAGTCAGTAAAGTGGAAGTATTTCTGATGTCTTCTAGAAGACAGGTTTTATTCTGGAAATAGGGAGAATCATATCTGACATAAAATTGAACAAGTGGTCTGTAACACTTAAATTTTAGATCTGGACCTTAATTTGACTATAAAAATGCTCCTTATAAGAAGAACCACAGTGATGTGGTATACTGTAAGTATAACCATTTTTTGGTTAAAAAAAAAAAAAGGTGATAACAAGTAATAATGGAGCTATCAGTCTTCTCAAAAATATTTAATAACCCACAAAGACATTCAGTTAAGAGAGCTAGAAAAGTCTAATGGCAGACAATAAAAGAGCAGAGGTGTTTGGGATGCATTTCTTTTAGTCGGTTGCGCACCCTAAGATTTTATTTGACAGCATTTATTTTTGATTGTGGCATGAAGTATGGGTTCATGTCGGAGTATAATTCTTAGTGCTCCCAGAACATGGTCTTACAGATTGAGTTTTGGAACATGCCCATGCCATCAGAGAAGTAAAACTCCATAGCTGCCTAGACCTGCCGAACTGAAGCAACCCCAGGTCACTCAGGCACTATGCATGATTGGTGCATCGCTTCATGTGCTTCCCTGACATGCTATTGCTTTGGAATAGGGTCAATTTAAACTCATCAGGCCACATGACCTTTTCCATTACTCCCATGTTTAATCTTTGTGCTCCCTAGTAAACGGAATCCCTTTTTTCTGATAAGTCTAAATAAGTTTTTTTTTTTTTTGTGCATTGTGTGCGTGGAAATGCTCTGTAATAGCCAGGTAGTATAATTCATAGTTGTGGAAAAATAATGATTTATAATCAGACTTTTGTAGAGGCATGCAGAAGTGGATGAGTTTCCCTTAATAATCTGAAAAACTGATGTCTCCATTTCCTAAGCTGTTGTGTGACAAAAACAAAACTGAATTGAATTTACTTGAATTGAATAGTGGCGGCACGGTGGCTTAGTGGTTAGCACTGTCGCTTTGCACCTCCAGGGTCCGAGTTCGATTCCCATCTCTCTGGAGTTTGCATGTTCTCCCTGTGCTTGGTGGGTTTCCTCCGGATACTCAAATTTCCTCCCACGGTCCAACGACATGCAGATTAGGCTAATTGGCATTATTGACTGTAGTGTGTGAATGAGTGTGTGCCATGCGATGGATTGGCACCCTGTTCAGGGTGTACCCGGCCTCATGCCCCAAGTATCCTGGCATAGGCTCCAGGTGCCTCAAAAGTATGTATACAGGATAAAGCGGTATAGAAGATGAGTGAGTGAATTGAACAGAGGGAAGCACAGTGGTGGAAGTAGTTAACACTGTGGCATTGCAACTTCATGGTTGGGGTTCGATTCCCCCCTTGGGTCTGTGTGCATGGAGCTTGCTCTCCCCACAGTTAATCAAGTGCTTGAGTGAGCTTGTAAACATGTCCTGTGATTGACCGACACCCTGTCCAGGTGGACCCAGAATGCCCTGGCTCCAGGCCAACCGCGACCCTGTACAGAAATTAAGTGGTAATTTGAGTGATTTGACCCCATACACTTGCTTGGCCTCGCTGTATTTAGTAGTATAGTCAACATCAAACATTATTTGCTTGCAATTAATTCGCTTCACAAAAGCAACAGGTTCGGTCACTGAAAGTAGTTCTGCATTGGGCCTTTTTTTTTTTTTTTTTTACATTACTTCTAATTACATGCTCAATTCTGTGGAGGTTAAACAGAAACTGTGGTTAAAATTTTACATAATTAGGACTTATGTAACATGCAGGTTCTGCATTAGAGTGGAGTATATAGTATTTTAATGTTAGAAGTTTTGAATTATTTTAGAATATTCATACAGTAGAAACGTGTATATTTGTACATTTATCATCTATACCTGAAAGGTATATAAGTAAAGCTTTAAAACATTCACTGCAGGATAAATTGTTCTACTCATCTTACAATCACGTGTATAGTGCATTACTCCTTCCTTCTAAGAACGTATAAAAAGCCGTAGATTAAATACACGCATCCTGGGCGCTTACCTCGGCGTCTCTGGGCTTCAGAGATTCAGCTAAAGAGCCGCACAGAAATAACTCCACTTTTAAAAGAAGAACTAAAAACTGCAAGTCCATGTCAGAGCTGCAGATTAATCCCCTCATGCACATCTGATCAAGAGTTTATAAATTCGTTATGAACATCAAACCGTGTCATTTAGTCCATCCGAAAACGCCTTCCTAGCGTGCTTATTTTACATTGCCACGGACTATTATTCAGGAATCTAACAGAAGCAAGCAGTATTTCCCCCGTCATAGCTGAAAGCCAAGTGCTCAAGGCAATGCGCGTGTGTGCGAGCGCGAGCAGGAGAGAAGACCCGCCTCTAAAGTGCAGACAGGACAAACCCAGCCCATTTTATAGAACTAGAACTGTTTGCAGGGTTTTCGGTGACAATTAAGTTAAGACCACAGCGTATAACGTATTGTTTACAAATACACATCTTTTAAAAAATAGCTATTATTTTTGTCCCAGCTATAACTAGAAATCGATCCACAATCTTCCAGAGAAAAGACACTGTTGAATACACCATTCACATCTAACCATTGTTAGACTATTCATGTTCGAATATACTTCACTACAAGTGTTGTGTACATGTCAACGTTAAAAAAAAAAAAAAAAAAAAACTGGATTTCCTGTTAGAAAAACAGGCTGAAAACCTGCAACCCAACCTCAACTCACAAACCCCCCAAAAAAAGTCACACAGTAAGATTAGAATCATGTTTAATATCAATTCCAAAAAGGAAACCCCAAGTAAAACAGTTCATTTCAGTCTTACAAAACAACAAAAATGATACATATTTGATAACAGGTCTACCACACACACATGTGAATTCTATCAGGAAAATTAAAAGGAATAACAAAAAAAAAAAAAAGTCACCACCTACCACCCATCCCTCCCTCCCCAACCCCCCCCCTCCTTCATGCTCCCCATCATCTCCCACAGATGGACAGTGATTCTAATGGACAAAACAGCCACTGGAAGCAATACACTAAACAACCTGGCAAAAAGTTACAGATTGGAAAAAGAAAGAAAAATGGACCCATCCTTTACTTTATTCCCCCAATATTACACCCATCCCACCCCAGCTTCATGGGTTACAACGAAGTCCACACTTATCCTTTAGTAGGGCCGGTCTCTTCTTTCCTCTCTGTGCTCACCTCTAAAAGAGAAAATTTAATAAACTTGCTTTAAAAAATTTTTTAAAGCATGTTTTGATTACAGATTTCTGTGTACAAAACTGGTATATGAAACTTTTGGGGAGGGGTAATCCCACCCAACAAGTATTTCCTGGTATACTGCAAAAAAAATAAAAAAGGAGAGGGGGGAGCATTTTTACCTTCCTCCCATCTTGTATCCACCTCCATAGCTGCCACGTTCTCCACCACCATAACTACCACGGTCCCCACCTCTGAATCCACCTCCTCCTCTTCCTCCTCTGAAACCACCACGGTCACCACCGAATCCTCCTCTACCGCCACGGTCTGAGAAGGCAGCAGGGAGAAGTTTCACAATATGCAAGGGGTCATTCTGGACTAATGTATTCAACAGAAAATAATCCAAGTTAAGATCTACTAACCTCCAAAACTGTCTCCAGGTTTTGGTGCACCACATTTGTTGCACTCATATCGCCGTGCAAAGTTCATGTTTCCACAAGAGCTAAACAGTGAGAGTTCAGTCAGTGATTTTTTTTTTCAAGCACTGAACAAACCTACATCACTTGGCATGCAATTTGGAAACACTTAAAGAGAATATTAAACATGCTACTCAATTTAAAATCAATAGCTTTAAAAAAAAAAAGTTAGATTAAGCACTCTGGTTTGTTGGTTGTACTGATTTCAGAACTTTACTGCCCCCTAGTGTACAGTCTAGTATTGCACCATGTGGACATTTCTGTCAACATAAAACCTGTGAGCAAAACAATGAGCATCACCATGTTTATGTGCAAAGATTCACTTCTGCAGGCTTAAAACAGAAAATGTATATAGAAAAGCCCTTGTGCAGCAAATCCTGTGTATATGAAAATATCTACTAGTTCAAAAGTCAATAAATAATACAGACGTATATAAAGTCAGAGAACCAGGAGCACCTCCCTTTATTTGATTCACACACCATCACCTTATAGATATATTTTTATCCCAAAGTCTGTACTCCTGCACCATTAAAATGAAGTGCAAAACGGTCCTCAAAACATTGATGGCATCTTCATTTATAGAAACTTGCCCACCAAATCAGCTACATACCAAGTGACACTTTGCACCAGAATAGGAACAATGTGGCAAAGAGATTCTAACTGCTACCAAGAGTATCTTAAGCTTCACTTGAATTTCATTTCAGTTATGAAAATTAACCCATTCACCTGTTGGGACAAAGCCAGTCTCCTCCTTTAACGTCAAAATTAGGACCTCCACCAAAGCCTCCTCGACCTCTGAAACCTTTGGGGGAAAATAAGAATTACCCCATGTACCTTTAAAATGCAAAACTTTAGTAGCAGTACTCATTTGGTTTAGTGGCAAAGAATTTCCAACCAACATACCTCCACGTCCTCTCCCTCCTCCTCCTCCTCCTCTCTGAGAGAACTCTGCCCGTCTTGTGGCAAATGACACTTTAATGGGCTTTCCATTGAACTCCTTGCCTGGAATTTACAGGTGAGGGTAAAACAATCAGCCCTTAACTGGGGCTTTTTAAGTAAACACCACACACTATAAACAAAACTTAAACTGACCGTCAAACCAATCAATGGCAGCTTTAGCAGAAGGAGGATCATCAAATGAGACTGTGGCTTCACCCTTCAGTCTACCAGTAGCTTTATCAGTGTACAGGTTAATCATAGGTTTGCCAGTCTTTTTATTTACCTGAAAAAAATAAATAAAATCATGTTACACTGTATGGCATTAGAAATCTCAAGGAGTAACAACCGTCAACTTACCTTAATAATTCCAATCTGTTTAAAGTAGTCAGCAACTTCATGAGTTGTGACATCCTCTCCAAGGCCTTGGACAAAGATTGTATTGTTGTCAGAGTTGTCCTGTTCTTCACCTACAAAAAGGACAAACCTTCAATACATCTGAACCAAACATGCAGAAACCTTTAAAGTCACATTATTCCTGCTCCTTACCTCCATCATCCCTTTGACCATAATCTCTGGGTCCTGAAAAACACGAAGACAGGAGAAGAAAGGAAAACCCATAAACAAATTGTATACATTAATCTCCAGAAATCATTTATAAAAAAAAATTAAAAAATATATGCTTGACTTTTGACAGCTATACACCAGGTTTCATCAAATGGCTGCCTCCTCTGTCAACACCTTGTATTACCACAAATGTTCTTGTGCATTAATAATAAACCCCCTTATAAAGCCTCTGATAAAGCCATGTGCTCCTTCTTCGCCATAGGCACAGCTGGCATCCAGAACGCTGGCAATTTTATTTATTTATTTAAATAAAGTCAAAATCCTCATGCAACAATACCATTACCAGTAAAAATGAGGCATTTTTAAACCCAACAGCATCTACCAGAAAGGAAAACCCAACAAAAGGCGGGAGATTTTTTTTTTTCAGTCCAAACAGGTGGCTGTCAAGAGTTCTGTTCTGTCAGTTAAGCTTTTTTTTCTCTTCACTTTCCCCAACTGAGACAGTTCTGATGCTCATCACTTACCACCGAAATTTTTGTAGCCACCACGGTCACCACCACTGCAGAGGAAAAATGGAAGATATGATGGCTTTCCTTTGTAGCAACCTGGGAGCTCAAGACTCCCCACTTATGTGCATTGTGTCCTGTCATGGTTCAACTTTTTTTAAACAGGCAATGTCTCCCGTTCATGAATACACTGGCTAAAGAGTTGCGCCAATAGTGCAAGTGACAATAATTGAAAATCGAGAGACATTTTACTTTCTTCCAATTTCGGATTGGGTGAAATCAACTGGGTTAGTATTAATTGCTCTTCTTTGCCCAAACCGAGAAGGGCATGGAGGATTCCCCCCCAGCCCCCTCATAACAGGAATGTGTCTAAATTTAGAGATCTATACACTAGGTGAGGCACTCAAGTTGAGCGCACTACTTTCTTCCATTGAGTGCTTATGAGCTCCAATGGTTGAGGTCCAAGTTTAATTTCATTCACTTTGATACCTGTAGTATAAAATGTAGACCATGTTAACACAAAGCATTCGACTCCAAGTTTAAAAGAAATACAACACTTCATTACACCGTTCTATGGGGAATATCTGAATGAACTTGTGCATGTGGCGTTAAATATCTGAAAATAAAACGAGGGCTTTCATAAAATTTTTTTACGGACTGCCCAAAAGAATAGCAATTTTTTTTCCTTAATGAAAAAGGGCAATGTATTTAAAAAAATTTATAAAAAAAAAAAAAAAAAAAAAAAAAAAACGCACTCAGCTGCCCTGAATATCAACCCTTTCATTAAATACTTAATGAAGTAAAAATAAAAAGCACTACAGAACAGTTTGCACAATAGGAAGATTTCACTTAATAAGACTCCGGATACTAGTTAAATCGCGCTAGCTGAGTGGGTAAAATGACAGTAATGCTATTTTGTTTATACAGAAATTACTGTACAATATTGTGCACTTTAGGTTCCAAGCCTTTACTTTGCATCTAGAGAATGGGGGGGTATTTTTATTTTAAGTACACAAAGCATTACGTTTTGTCTACCACACTTGTGTTCAAGCGTTAACTTGTTCCAAGCAGAAATTTTCATTTTAGGAGGGTGATGCTTGCAAATCAACAGTCCAGCTCAGAGAACATTGCAACAACCTGAATTCTGAGCAAATACCATGATCTGCCATTTATAAAAAGAAAAAAAAAAAAAAAAAGAAAAAACCTATCGGAAAATGTAATAGGTGCATACATAAAATTGCACACTAATTTTAGGTTATTTTCTGCATAGAACCACAGGTGTCCCTTCAGCCAAATACCTATAAAATTATTCCACAAATATTATGTTTATGCCGGATCAATAATTACACGCAAGGCATCACCAACATTGCTGAAAAAAACATAAGGCAGTGTAGTAACCTACCAATACCTTTTTTCCCCTGGCCAAGTTCATGTGTTGACTGAAGTGAACCACAGCCATGTAATACTCAACATCTTACGCACATGTGACTGATTAAATTATAGATTACTGAATTATCTACAATTCAATGAAGATTTGTGCACTTCAATCAAGCAAAACTAGCATTACATAAATGGTACCTGAAGGGGGGTAGGCTTTCAGACTTACCCCATACCAGAGGGTGGTCCTCCTCCTCCTCTTCCACCTCGGTCAAAACCACCACGATCGTAACCCCCGCGGTCAAAGCCACCACGTTCATAGCCCCCACGATCATAGCCACCACGCCCTCTGCCCCTGTACCCCTCAGACCTGTCACCTCCTTCATCACCACCAAACCGCCTGTTCTCACCTGAAAACAAGATGACAAAGTATAGTTGTAGTAGGCTTAAATTAACATGGCATCATGATTCTGGACACACTATAACTTTAGAAAACATTGTTTACTGAAGCATTCATGCATGATACAAGCAGACTTTACCTTCATTACGTCTCCCATAACCACCCGATGAACCACTGTATGATGCCCCAGACTGTCCACCTTCAGACTGCTGCCCGTATGAGCCTTGCTGCGCATAAGAACCTTGCTGACCATAAGAGCTTGGTTGACTATAAGAGCTCTGCTGTCCATAGGACTTGTCTCCATACCTTGAGAGAGAGATGAAAAATTTGTGTACAGAAAATATTTAACTGGTCACTTTAAACCAAATAGCCAACAACTAGTCATACCCTGATGAAGAATCAGTGCCTTGCTGCCCATAACCTTCATAGCTCTGCTGTTGCTGTCCATAGCCAGGGTAACTTTGTGATGACTGACCAAAACTCTCTGCAAAACGAACAAAGAAGCCATGTAAAGAGAAAACAAGAACGTTACAAAAGCTTGCACCAAGATTCTTTATTCATACCTGACTGCCCATAGCCCTCATAACTCTGTCCACCATATGAGCTGCCTCCATTACCTTGTCCGTATCCCTAATTTAGGAAAGCAAAAAAAAAAAAAAAGTCAAGGATGAACACCTCTGCAGGATTAACCTGACAAAAAATATATAATAATTTCACCAGAGCAATCCGATTGGTTTTGGTTCTTACCTGTCCACCGCTGCTGCCACCACCACCACCACCCCCACCTCCATGTTGATAGCCCTGGGCTCCACCATAGGAGCCATAGCTAAAAGGTTTAGGAGGAAGTTAAGCACAGGGCAAAATTACAGTATAAAGAATAGACAGAATATAGACGGGTTTACAGGAAACTTGTAAAACCAGATGCGGAAAAATTATTGGATTTTCAGACAACACTGGTGTTAAACAAAAAACTGCATATAGAACAACAAAAGATGGGTACTTGCCTTTGTGGGGCACCAGGCTGCCCGTAGCCTGAGTCTAGGAAACAAATAAGACGAATCAATAATATTACATTAACAAAGCGTACCAAACTGATTCACAAAATGATTAATTAACCCGGTGGTAAAAGGTGCAACTAATCAGTTTAAAAGCAGAAAGAAGGCGGAGGCCTAACGGCTTCCGCAAAAGCGGTACAGAGATAGCTGGACAAAGTGACTTTCGTATACACACAAACTAATATAACGCGTTTCCCTAGTTTCTAAGCTTTTACTTCATGTCTCAAGTAGTACACTTTTCTGTGAATTTGGCACCAAACCACCTTCAGCTTAAGTTAGCCCTGTTAGCTCGCTAATATATAAAAGAACACCACGCCGCGGAACAAAAAATGGCGGCGACACATAGACGAAGATAAAGCTACACGTTGCCCAGGTCGAACATTACAACCACTGCACTCAAATAAACCTTAAAACAAATGATTAAAGTCAACAAAAATATTTACACATCAACGTTAGATTTCTTCGTAGGAGATCTCGCTAACTAAATAGCTAGCTAACTGCACGAGGCCAGCGGCTCCGCCTTTGCTAACTAGCTAACCGTCTATTATATTTTTTAAAAAAAAGGCAATTTACGTCACAAATAAAGCAATATATGTCACTATTCAGAGTAATACAACACAATGCTACAAAGATGAATAAATGTTAGAATATAGCTTACCAGAAGACATAATTTCGTATAAAATTAAAACTCCTCTGTCTGCGACTTAACGTTAAAAACCCTATAGTGTCAGCGCGCGCACTGCAGTATTTATGAACTGTGACGTGCTGCCAGGAGATACCAAGTCATCTGATCCGGGGGTGCGTTTGTATTTTTTTTTAAATTAGCAACACAGTTGGTAAATAAACCGTATAATAAAAATACAAAAATTACAGGTATGTATATACAAACAAATTATGTAATTACTATATATTAAATTGCTAGCCGGAGGAATTCCAACTGGAACATGGTATAGTCTTAGCGCCTTTTCGTAAAAAGATCACGTGACAGTTTCCCTCCGGCCGGCATTGATATTAATAGTCTTAATTCCATAGCATTACGTTTATATTTACGTATATGACCTAATAAAATGTTTACTGCTAATATGGTTTGTAATAATATACTAGAGAGGTACATTTCCTGAAGAAAATGTGATTGGTGCTTGCCATGACATCATCGAGCTTCCTATGTCATAGTCATGGATATAACTGATGTTGTAGCTGATGTGGGTCTCAATGTTAAGTCTATGGGACTTTTTGGGGCGGCTTGCGAAGCGAGGGACTACTTTTATAATCTCACAGGCTTATTCTTTTTCTTCTTCTTCATTCGCTTCGCAAAGCACCACTAATTAGTTCCTTCATTAAGATTTAGCACATCACTGAATGTTATTCGGTAGCTGTTCGTGTTGCTATACTTCCACTCTCTAACGGCTTTAACCTGGTCAGAGTTGTGGTGGATCACCTTATCCCTGGGTGTGAAATGTGAATAAACCTAGAAAAGACTCCGGTCCATTGTCAAACATGATGCACTAACACTACTGGCCAGGGGTGTTTCTAGGATTTTCAGTTAAGGGGGGCTCAGCCCCCATAGATGTTTAACACATATTTGGCTTGTTCAGAATCAGTACTCAAATGAGTCTTCCTGATCACACTCACGCTCTCTCTCTCACACACTCACACACTACTGTATAAACCTTTTCCTATGTTCATGTACAATCAGAAACATGTAACCAGAAAACAGCATATAACTTTAAACCTACATTGATTAGCAATATAATCAACACACTTATGAGACTGGACAATGGAATAAACTTTGTGGGTGCCAATAATATCAAACATTTATCTGTTAATATTTTGACAATACTGCTGCTTTTTGTTGGAAACTGACAGACATAAAAATGCGATGACTTCAATCAATGTTGGGACCACAGTGTTAATGTGCATGAGAGGCTGCACATGTTCTGTTCTTACCTGCTGCTCATTTGGAGACCTACTCCCATGTGACTTGAAAAACCTTCCATCTACAGTTAACAGTTATAAATATTAAAACTTTGATCATCATGTTATCTAGTTTAAATTGCAAATGTTCAAATGTACAAATGTTCGGGGGCTAAAGCCCCCTAAAATGGCCTAGCGACGCCCATGCTACTGGCATGTGGAAGTAACCTGGAGGAAACCCATGCATGTATGAGGAGAACGTGTACAGAAGGTCTGCTCACAGGAACCAGAGTTCTGAATTAAACATGGGACACTGAAGTTCAAGGCAATTAATTAAATTTCACTTTTGTGGTAGGGTGGCTGTGGTTAGCTCTGTCCAGGGTCTGGGTTCGATTCCCACCTCGGGACTGTGTGCTTGGAGTTTGCATGTCCTTGCATTCTTGGTTGAGCTTGGTGGGTTTCCTCCCACAGTCCAAAAGACATGCAACATTTCCGAATTGTCAAGGAGTGTGTGCGCACATCCTTCGATGAATTGGTAACCCATTCACGCTGTAAACTGCGTGTCTCCTAGTATAGTATAGGCTCCATACCCCGCCCCACAACCCTGTACACAGCATAAAGCGGTAAAGACGACACGTAAACATTGTATATTTATGTTCAGAAGCAAAAGGTAAAACCTAAAACATAAAAAAAACCAGGATGAACAATAGTGAATGAAATTAAATGTAAATTTTTATTAATTTAAAAAGACATGCTAAGGTAGCAGTACTATAGGAAACCTTAGTTGCATATAAAACTATGATGCTGACAAAAATAAGTAACAGCAACAGTACGCATTTACATCAGCATATTCTCTTCCAAAATAATACATTCATTATAAGCAATTCTGATCTGCAAATTTCATTTACTGTATAATGACACGGCAAGAAACGCTTTCCATAAGGCACAAATTGACAAATAAACAAACACAGACAGACCCTTACAGTTTGTAAGTGAATGTTAAAAAATGAGGTTAGGAATAGTTCTGACATTAAGCATTGAGAGAGATCATTTGCATTGATTACATTAAAACTCTATGTTGGGAATGTCCTACTTATAACCGTACACATTTTTATTCACATATAACTAACATGACACAATGACATTTTCACACTGTAATGAAAGGAAAAAAAGGAAAAATGAAGGGAGGTAAAATGCTTCACACAAGTAAAGCAAGGATCTGACACTTGAGAAACACTGCTACTAAAATGTAAAAAAAAAAAAAAACAAACAAAAAAACATTTTAGCAAGAAAAGGATATAATTTATTATTTGATGCCCTGTATTATATCCTATACAGTTGACTATGCAAGGTACAGCCATTTTCTGCATGTAGGCTACAGTACAGATAGCATCAAGTGCATAGTTCTAACTAAATGGGTCTTCATCATCACCACCATCTTCAGTTATTAAACAAGTTTGCCTGCTGATGATTGGGGCAATAATAGGCCACTTAAGACAGTTCCTACTGTCAATTAGTATTTACTTGATTCTAAATATAAAAGTCTATGCATGAGATTAAACAATACCTTAAGTAGCTCACCATCAACACTATATTCTAAGAAAATCATACCAGTGAACTGCACTGCGAGCCTACTACATGTGTGACAGCTGAGAATCTGAGTCGACATGTTACATCGCACAGTTTGAAATTGTATCTATGTACACTGTGTAAATCTGTGCGACTCTGAGACAGAGTCAGTACGTGTGCACCTGCTATGGACTTCATTTGGGGGGGGGGGGGGGGGCTAAGTGTATGTGTGCCTGTGTTTGTCCTTTACCAAGTAAAAAAAGAAATATTCAATCTAAAACAGTCCTGCAAAATGTTACAAACTCAAAGGACGTGTGAAGAGGTTAGGGAGGTTCTTTAACTCCAGACGTCCTGCGAGTAGCGTCCTTTGGTCATCAGTTTCTTGATGTAATCTGTAGCCTGGGTGCGGGTCATGCCACCGAGTTCTTCGGCTATCTCGTAGAAAGCAGTCTGTACGTCCCTCGCCATGTTACGCGCATCTCTGGAAGAAAAGCATATTTAAAAGTCCATGAATAGTCCATATGCAACAAGAGTTTTTAGGAGAAGTTTAAGAGAGCTCAACTAGTTGGCAGAGTGACATATAATTCACATCATGATTCGAAAAAACAAACACATGGTTTTTATTTATACAACAATTCTCGACACAGATTTATAATTAACCTAATAAAATCACTTCTATAGTAACACTATATATGTAACGGTATGCAACATTTACAATTCTTTACGACCTCGGTTTTAAAGTCATGTGAAAAATATATAATATTCTACGGTAGGTTTTTAAAAATTCCAACTCCCGAATAAAGCAACAGATGACATTGATTCAGAGTTAAAATCTTGACAGTGTTAAAAACATCTGTGTCCAGGAGGAGCACCCTCCCTCCGAGTAGAAGGCAATGCCATTTCCCCCCTATCAATCAGAGCAATTCAAGCCAATCACAGGCATTTGAAATATTATGGATGCGGAAGGAGGAAGATACATTCCTTTGTAACGCCATCCTGTAAAACATAGCATGAACAACAGCTGACTGGCTTAATACGTGTTGGATAAAGCAGGCCTGAGTATTCTCCGTTTAAGGTTGGTAGCCTTTGTAGGATTATCTACTTACTAACTAACCAAACTAATTAAATACTGTCGAAATTTCAAACTGATACCCCATACCCATCAGACAAACAAACACATAAAAATTTTGCTCAGGTCAATCAGAGACAGGCAAAAAACATGGTGAGAAATTTTGATAGCGGAGATATACAGTGAAGGTACACAATGTGTTAGCTTCCCTGGACACTCACCCGCAGATGTAAATGTGTGCATTCTCAGAGTGTATCTGCCTCCAGACTTCTTCCTTGTTCTTCGTCAGGAGATGTTGCACATATATCTAGAAATGAATGGCAAAAAAATTATGAACAACAAGCATTTTAAGATGTTTTTAAAATTTTACATTTCTAGTAATTAATAAAAATGGCCAAAAGCTTAATAGCCAGATGATTTGAGTTTACATGTCTATCCAAATGGAAGTCTAGTCCGAGGAAACTTCATCAGGCATTGTAACAAAAACCTCTGATACAGATTGATCTCTACTGCTATTTTCCGTCCCTTACAAACGGAGACATTTTGGAAGGATGCTCTACCTTATGCTCCTGGTCCCGAGAGAAAGCCACGCTGAGTCGAGTCAATGCTCCTGCCTTCTCAAAGGCCTCCAGCTCCTCCTGGTACAAGTAGTCTTCGGCTTTATGCCGGCAGCCGAAATACAGAACAGTCTCTCCCACATCCTTACCTGAGAGCACAATGTTTTAAAAATATAAAATAACTATAATATATATATAATATAATAAAAAAAAAACAGCTTTAAGCAAATTCATACATGATTTATGATTCGTATGATCAAAAACTGGTTCAGTGACTGCTGAAATAGCAGGTCAAAATTGCTTTTCCTGCTATTTCCTGCTGAAATAGCAGGAAAAGCAAAAGCACATGGTTTTGAGCAGTATGATGCTGTCAGTTAACTTCAAACAATAAAAAAAGGTTTTGCAATACACTGAAAACATTTTGACTGGAGATGAAAATATAAACAAAAGACAAGATCAGAATTTCCCTTTTTTATTTCCTGATACATACAGCCACATTAAACAAATTCTGAATCCAACCATTTTCCCCAGTGCTGAAAAATATAGGAACACGACTAACTGATGTGGCTTATTGTCTAGGTGTGCCCTGTTAAGTCAAGTCAAGTCAATTTGATTTATATAGCGCTTTTAACAATTGACATTGTCGCAAAGCAGCTTTACACAAGCAAAAGAAGTAAGTTTGTTAGAGTGACTATTTATTAAAACAATAGCTCTAAATGTCTACATTTGATTTAAGCCCGAGGTTTTGCCTGCAAAGACTGCATTTGTTGTTAAAAGGATAATCCACCATCCAACCTTCAAAGTGCAGAGGTGAAGCTACCACAATCAGCTGTTTGAAGAAGACTTCAAGAACAGAATAATAACACAATATTCCGACATCAGTATTAGGAATTAGAAAAACAGATACAAATTCACAAAATGACTGGAACCAAGACTAACGTCTACCAAAGCAAAAGAAAACTGATGATAACTTGATGTAGCAGCAGAACATCAAGGCAACAAAGAAGAAAGTGGAAGTGTTTTTAGACTGGCCAAATTAATTACTAGAATTTGTATAGTACTGCCAATTTTAAGAATTATATAGTCTTCCACCAAAAGGTGCCATGTTTTAAGTTACGTACATAACACTATGTAGAATTTATCATACATCTTTCAATCTCAAACCCAAAACGTCTTCAGTGTATTGCAAAAAGAAAAAAAAAAAAAAGCTTTGCTGTTCCAATACAGTTTCGTATAATTGAGTCTGATTTTTAATGCTGTTTGAAGGAACAAGGAGTAGCTGCCATGTCTACCTTGTGTTTTAAGCCAGGAGCGCTCCTGAATGAAGCCCATGAATGGTGCAATGCCTGTGCCGGGTCCAATCATGATGACAGGGTTGCTGGCCTTGAAGGGTAGACGGAATTGAGACTTGCGGATGTACATGGGTACGGTGGCTTTGTACCCGTTATCATTGGGCAATTTGGCCTTAAGCCAATTTGTAGCAACACCCTTGTTGGTGCGGTTCGTCTTGGTCTTGTACTCGACCACCACGGCACAGATGTGGATGCTGTTGGGATGAACCTGTCAAGAGAGGGTGCTGTTTGGCAACATGCACAATACAAGATAAAAAAAAATTATACAGTATACAGGCAGTAGAGACGTACCTTGGAGGAGGAAGCAATGGAGTAATAACGAGCCTGCAGACGAGGCAAAAGCTCACACAGGTGGTCAATGGGTGGCCGCAGGGATGGCAGGTCTTCCAGGATGGCCAAAATATTCCGACACGAGTCCAAGACCCAGTTCTGGTACAGTGCCTAATGAAGGAAAGGAAACTATGAATAATGCAATGCACTGATAGTAAAGAGACAGCTTTTTTTTTTTTTTTTACATAATTGAAATGAGTAACAATGTCTTGTGTTCAGATACTGTGCAAATACCTAGGCATTTCTGATAATGTCTAAAACATAACGTACAGTTGTTTGATCATCACCTTCCACACTTGCTAATATTGCTATAAACCTAGCTAATTTTATCTCATCAAAGCATGTTCCACTATTTTATGGTGTTACGTAGAATCATAGCTTACAACATGTCCCAACATACCATACTGTACATTGCCATATACGTCACGTTCGATTTGTGTGTTTTGACTAAACTTGAACTTCCATGATAATTAACTTATGGTAGAGACTGAAGTATAGGTATTAAGTTATGCATAACATAAGGTGAAGCTATACTACTTGAGCAATGATTAAAATCTTTCATTTAACTTTGATTTAAACATAGCAGTTACAACTTGACTCAAGTTAAACAGGTTGTTGGGAAAAAAAGTTTCTTTAGATCACCAAAATGGAAACATGCCTTGCCCTCAGGTGACGAGGACGCCATCTTGCGCATGTTCTCCTGGTCTTTGGGGTCGGAGGCATACTGGGCGAGCTCATAAAGAACGTTGGTGCGTGGTGGGTTGGTGATGTCCAGGTAATGTGTCAGAGCTGTGCGGTACGTGGTAGGGCATGGGAATGGGTGTTTCTTATTGGACTCCTCTGAAAAGGAAAAAAAAAAGCAACATTACTATTTAACTGTGTTGATTTCTCCCAATATAAAAAAATCAGGAGTCATGGATTGTGTGTAATTTACTTGAAACATGGTCACCTTACAATTTCTGGGTTGCAAAAAGACACCTAAAGATTTTATGTTGTTAATAATGTAATTTAAAAAAACGTCTATATTTCTTGCTGTTGAATAAACCGCTTAGAAATTCAATTCTAGTAATTAATTTTATGGTTCTCAAAAATAAATAAATAAATAAATAATTTACATGTTGTTTCACTGGTTACACAAAAGTAATTATCCAAAATTATTCCGTTTCAATATAAAAAAATTAAAACCCACTTAATTCACAGCATAGAAATATATTCTTTTGTAAAAAAAAAAAAAAAACATTTATTTGTTTGAATTAATATAAATCTGTGGCTTTTTACCAAATAATATAGTTTTATGCTGTAAATTAAGTGTTTTTCTTTTCTTTCTTTTTATTTTGTCATTAGGAATTTACCAGCTTTATACATTTTAATCTTTAGTTGTTTTTTTTTTTTGCCTCAATAACACATACAAAAATATGTAAAAATTATTTTCATATCTTTACATTAATTATTGCAATTTTGTGTTACCTCTGTACTTTTTACTAAATTTATTCAGATCATAGAACACGTTTAATCTTAACTAAATATTTTCTAAATTAGCTGCATTCTAAATGCACTAGATCTGGTACAAGCCCAAAGCAGCCAAGGATTAGCCAAACATTTTCTGAATGAAGACCCATGGTCAATAAAACAGCTCTGAGACTTTATACAGACAAATGAGTCACGTTTTTCAAGGTCTGGGTCGTACCATCAAGGTTGTTCAGTGAGATAATGATATCAAGGTCTACGCCGAGGACTTCTCCCAGTTTGTTCACAATGCTGGAGTCATTGGTTGGAAACACAGCCACGTGGTCTCCTGACTCGTACCTGGTAAGATAAAGAACAATTGCTCTGGCTTAATTTGAACAAAGTCTTAACTGTTAATTCTTAATTTAAATCTTTCATTTTAATTAAGCGTTCATGAAGAGCAGTGTGTAAATTTAACAGGATCAGCTGGTTTTGTTCAAAGTCCATTCTGGCCTTATTGGTTTGAACATATTAGTTAATTAGGTCTTAGCTTTAACCTTTGCTCTGTGTTATTACATCACAATATATAACAAAGGTGAATAATAAAACAATAACACTACATGAACTTAGATACATATTTATCACTTCTAGTGCCTAAAAGTGTCTAAAAAAAAAAAAAAGCCATAAAAGGATTGCATGTATGTTATGTACACAGCATGTGCATGGTTAGTGCATATTATATATAATGACTAAACAGCAGCAAGTCTAACAAACTGTTCCCTGATTATAATTTAAGAAACAATTTACACCCAGATACCTGATCTTAGACCCTGTGATGTCCAGCTCCAAATGCATCAAGTGTCGGTCACCTCCTTTGTTGAGTTTGCGGTTAACAGTGACAGGAGCAAGGAAGGGGTTCTTAGCATCAAATGGCCTGTAGAAGAATTTTTTTTTTTAATGACTCAAATAAATGCTCTGTGAAAGACTCAGTTGATCTCTTTGGCCTGGTGTGGTAGCACAGAACAAAATCAAGTAGACTGCTGAAGTATTACGTACGGTTTCTGGTTTTCAAAGCTCTTCAAGCGTCCCAGTTCACCGGTATAAACCTTATTCATGTTCAAGTCTTCGTGGACCTTCAGCTCATACTGACGGATGCTAGAAGGTAAAGAAAAGCCCGCATATGAGATGTAATCCTGAGATTCCTGGTCTGCAATTGCATCATGAGATCAACAAACAAACTGCGTAATGAAAGTAAATGTACATTCCAGCTGCCACTTCAAATCTCTACTAGAAACAAAAACTCCTCAACACAAGCTTTGGCCTAAAGCAGAGGCATTCAGAGCGTGGGAAAGAACTGTAGGGGGGCACCAGTGAGAGGTGAGATTGAAAATACAAAGATAAATATTTAAATGTCTATAATACATTTTTTTTTGAGTATTTTTAACATTGGAGGACTCTTGAACAAGTTATTACTCAATAAGTATCTTTACCCTTCTCACATCAGTAACATTTTAAAGAAATGGTCAGGCAACTGGACGGCATAAAAAAAGTAAAAAAAAAAGACAAGATAACATCATGACTGCTGTGATGTACCTGGACTCTTCGCCAGTAGGCTCAACACCAAAGTGTTCACACACAGCTGGCCAGAACTGCTCTCTCCATGACACAAAGTCCTCCTCAAGACTGTGGGGAAAAAAAATATTCAAAATGCATTATGGTTAGCTTATATCTGAGCAAAAGTTTTAATGGAATTTGCAGGTATTCCAACACATGACCGATATAAAATCACAAGTCCAAGACTCACTTGCCATCGTCGTCTCCCATGCCAAGGTCAAAGATCCTCTGGGCACCGAGCTCGGTTAACCTTTTGTCCACATATTTGCCCATGGCGTTGTAATGCTCATATGTTTTATTGCCAAGTGCAAAGACCTTCAGAGAGAAAGCATCACTTTAGAGACTGACCGTCATGTACAGCTTCTGCAATCTGTACACTGGACTCGCAAGGAGAATTTTAACACTGGTTTTCCAATTTGTTGTTACAGAGAAAAGAGAGAATATATATTTTAATCAAATATTGTTTCAGAGCCATCGTGACCAAGGACAGTCAACAAAAATAAAGAAAGAAAGAAAAAAGTGTGACCACTGCTATAATGCACATCTAAAAATCCACCGACATACAAATGGAATAAGATTAAGCAGAACCCATGAGATGGCTACAAAACCCTTCGTGGTAAAAATGAAAAATGTTCTTATTCCCGCAAGAGCACTTTAAGTAACATTTCTGTTTATGTGCATGGATGGTGTTTGGATTAATGATGTAAGCATCAGCTGAAACATTTCAGTCCATTGTTGTTTTATGATTTTATGAGTATCATCTGATATGACGAATACTTTATCTAATACGTTTTACTATAAAACTCTGAATAGAATTGTGTACAGATTAGCAACATTAAAAATAATAATAAAAATTAAAAAGAGGGAGAGAGAGCGAGAGAGAGAACCCCCGCTAAATCTACACAGTGTAAAACCAGCTTAAGGAATAAAACAGTGCTTCAACAGAAGAGTAATTCTTGAAGTCATTTTAAAATGAACATAAAAAGATTTTGATAAATGATAAAATTTAGATCCCCACGCAACGGTCACAAGAACCAATTGACTGAGAGGCAACGAGAAAAAAAAAACCCTTAAAATGAACAAGACTCCAAAATAAAATCTCTGTCTTCTAGGTAAAACTAAATAGCATGATTATGAATCTTTACTCCTCTACAGTTGTATACTACAATTCACTATGTGAGCACAATATGATCAAGAGTTCTGGAATGAGCACATGACAGTCTTTACGATTACAGCAGCAGTTCGTAGCGACACGTCTCCAGTAACCAGTTGAGATTATTCACTGAAGCAAGGGTGAATATAAGGCTCATCATTGTGGATGTGGGAAAATAATATATTAAATGCAAATCTGGCTTAAAAATGAACAGCATGAGTAACATGATCAGCCTAACAATTCCTAACTACACATTAAATGGATTCCATGAAATTCAATTAATAATAATTAATTTTTTCCAGTTAAAAGCAGAGTAAGGCACACCGGAGAGGTCTGTCCTTTCAGTTCAAGGACCGTTTTTAAGTTCAGCTGAGCAAGGCTAGTACGCCTGTAAAAACACCCAGTAAAAACCCTTTGTAATCTGATTTCAACGAGCGCTGCTCATCTCCGGATGCTAATGCATTCTAGTTCATCTTTAATCTGGCGTGCTAGCCGAGCTGCCTCAAAGCAAAATAAATCACACGGACAAAGCAACAGCTGGCGTTTTATCAACGAGTTCTTGTTTGCGACACACCGTGACCTTTGTAGATGGTGCCGGCATTAATGTTCAATGAATGGTTGTGTCATTGGGCTGTGAGCCAACGCTGAGCAAGGGTGTGCCGTCCACCTTCCCCTTCACATGTTCATGTGTCTCATGACTACAAAGCTATTGGCATTGTGCTCTCTTGCACTTTTGTACATTTGCAAAGACACAACAGGCTTTAAAAAGGCCACTTATTCTGCTTAGTCACCTTACTCGTCTTTAGAAACTAAATCTGCTTAGTCATCCACCTCTGCCCATATTTTCCATAGTCATAATAGTCTTAATGCTATGTGCAGTACGTGGTTTCCTGTCAGCCGTCAACTGAAATTAATCACTGCAATATGGCAGGAACTTCCCATTTTTGCTCAGACAAAGCATTTTTTGTGCTTAGTTGCGCAAGATTGTTGAGCAGAACAAATGGTTTTCTTAGTGTTATTTAACATCACTATTACTCTGTGTCTCACTGTCCTGCTTGCCCTTTAGCAAAAACTTACTGAGTAATGCCTGGACATATCCCAATTGTTTTGCCAATTCATGGGTCACATCTAAATACCAAGAGAGTGTGAATTATGGGAGCAACAATTACACAGGTTTTAACAATAATAATAATAATAATAATTTAAAAAAAGCCTTTGAAAAAAACTTTGGTTCACGAGGGGCCCAGAGTACGACCAAATCGGTTTATGACCAAAAAATTTGCCCAAAAAAATTGTCTCCATTCATGAACTACTCCTCGGAATATGACCAAGAAACCACCATCCCAAGCTGCCGCTATAAGCTTAACAAAGGCATGAATGCGTCGCTCAGCATCAGTTTTGCCCAGTCCGCGGTCGCACATGATAAAATACTTTTGTGCATAGTGGAGTGATGTCCAAGCCTTTGCCGAGAAGGATCATCCGAACAAAACTCTGTAGAGTACTACGCCTTACAAACGGTAACGCGATGTCCTTTTTGAGCAGCGCAGAAGAAACAAATGTCTCTGGACAGACTTTTAGTGAAACTGGCTGTCACGTACGAAACAGAGGCCAAGAAAACAAAAAAAAGAGAGAAAACCTCTGAAGGAGAATTAACCAGTGTTATTATGGAAGAGGACTCTTCTTTCAAACACTAAGACCCTCCCCAACCGTCTTCCTCTCCTCCATTCATTCACAACAGCGAGTCTCGCCAAGAAAGGTGCGTGAACGGTACATGTAAAAATGTACTCCTGTACGGTTTATATTTAGTGCTGTATTGTTTTTTTACAATTACGGCTTTTTCATACTTTGTGTTATAAAAAAAAAAAAAACACATAAAAAGTTAAATATAGTACATGAGAACGGATTAATTTTAATGTACTGTATTTCTATGAAAAAAAATGAATCGGTCTACGACCAAATCTGGTTACGACCAGAACTTAGAAACGAATTAAGTTCATGAACTGACGTTCCACAGAATTTCACTTGCCGTGAAATTAACTCCATCCAGGTCAAGGTCTCCCTGCCGTGAAATTAACTCCATCCAGGTCAAGGTCTCCCTCCTGTAGCAAGTCATAAAAGTCCTGGGCGTTATCTGTAGGGTCTCCCTCTCCATATGTGGCCATGCAAAAGATAGCCAGAGAGTTGTCGATTTCTTTTAAACGAGAAAGTTCATTCTGGAAAGAAAAAAAAAAAAGGACAAGAAAAAAAAAACTGTGAAAAATCTGAAATTGCTGTTAGTTTAACATGAGTCACATCGGCATAATACTCTAATTTAACATCAGCGATGAGTATTTAAGTACTGTGACATTACCATATCATATTCCTCTGGATCTGCTGCCATGCCCTTCATGCCATAACGCTGGGCGTCTTTAGAGAGCCTGTTGGCAAATTCTTCAGCAGTGCCAGTTTGTGAGCCATAGAACACCACTATATTCTTGCCCTGGTAATCATCGACAGAGAACATTCACTCCAAACCAATTCACTTAATTAAGACAATAAGAAACTGAAGAGACAATATGCAACATTTTCAACATTATTAAGGGTGGCCTTGAATATTAAACATAACGTCTAGGTATCCTAAATAAGCAGGTTTCTTGTTCAACTCTTAGACTCGATTTTTACTTATAGCTACATGCTTAAACTTTAAGCCATTCACACTATAACTAGAGCACATTTCTGAATCCTCACACACTGAATGTGAGCTGGCTGAAGGTTTTTACTAAATGAATTGATTTGCATTCTAAAAAAAGGCATGCCACCATTTCTGTGCATTGCTCTATGCTGGAAACAAATGTCCTCAGCTGAAGGACAATTTATATTGTAAAATAGTTCTTTATTAAATATTTTATTTTATTGTGTTTTAAAATGTACATAACTAGCTAACTACTTGGGCTATAACACTATAGTTTTATGGGCAGCCAAAATATGAGCGGGCAGCACTCTGGCACTTTACTTGCCTTGCGGACTAGCTTACACATGCATCATTTGTCCACCCAGTCCTGTTTCTTATAGGCCAGTCTCATTTGTTTGTGTTTCTAGTACATCTATAAATGTTGTTTTCAAACATAATATGTGACCAAACATAATTACATGGCACATAAGACACTATGCACTTTTCCATTCGTAGGCCTGACGTAAGACCAGCATAAATGTTAAGTACTACTGTTCTGTATAAACTGAGAAATGTATAGCGATCGTATGCTTACCGTTTTCTTCATTTTTTCAATGAAACTGGTGTCCCTGGCAGCCGCTGGCCTATAAAAAAAATGGAAATGGTAAAGAGACAGTACACGCCACTGGTGTGGTATATGATGCATACATATTCACATACATAAAATCATTAAATGTAGAAGTTAAATTAAAAGCCCTTTCAAAAAGAGGAAAAAAAAAGGTATTTTTTTCTGAAAATATAAAAAGAAACTCAATCGTCTTTTACTCTGCACTGACCAACAACTACAGGCCAACTCATTACAGTCTACTAAACCAATAATCCACAAAGAGACCTGGTACACTAGCTGCAAATACACGGTGTCTATGGTATACAAAGGTTGGGTAATATGACACAAAATATTACATTATGATATCAGGAGAAATTTCTAAGATACACGCAATAAAGTGCACCCTGATTTCAAACATATGTTAAAACAAAACATATGATGGGTAAAAATGTTTTACTGCAAATTACATTTGATTAATCGATCTACATAAAGCCACGTCATTCATGCATCATTCATGCGTTATGGCATAGTTTTTAAAGATAAAAGGGGATTTCAAGTCAAACTGGGACTTTTGACTGTGCAGAATAATAGAACAAAACCAGCAAAAACAACTTTTATTTCTCTATATAATTCCCTGCTACACTAATGCACTTATCCCAGTGTTTATTTGTATCTTTATTTATTTGTATTATTTGTATTTGCTTGGATACAATCAAAGCGGAAAGCTTGTCATGATAGGACTGCCTGCTTCACGTCTGAAACTCTGGCCTCCCAGGAACTGCTTTCATAGCCCAAACATGTGGGAATTGCTAAATCGAGGTCAGGACTGTACATGGAGTGTAACAATAACTCCCAGCAAGAGTTCCTGTAATGTGCAGGGGGTGTTTCTGCATGATTGCGTACAGTTCCCACCCCCCTTCCGCAAACTGACAACAAGTTATCTGTCAATTTTCAAGGATAAGGCATTCCACTCTCGGAATGTTCACGGGAACGACTGCAGTGGGCTCAGAGCCACCTCAGCGGGATCTTCATTCAAGAACTTCCCCAAACCATTTGCTGCAGCTACGAGTCTCATCGCTGTACTGAGCTCGACGTCTTCTCATGAATGAAGGCGTAAAACCGATTGACATTTACAGAAGTTTCATCAAGTACCCAAATTGACCTGAATGGACATACTTTATGCTCACATCATACAAGTTCGCTAACCTACAGCCAGCAAGACAACTGGCTGTTGCATCGAATATTAAACATTCTAAAAAGAAAAAAAAGATATCCAGGATATCCAAGAAAAATGTCTCATAATGACTTAATATTTATATTGTGTTGTTACACTGCCAAGCCCTACAGTACATGTTTAAAATACACATTTTTCAATTATAACACGGAAAAAAAAATCTATTACGTTACAATAGGTACCATGACAAAAATAAATAACAGTTCCCATAGGCTTTTAGATCAACCCTTCTTCAAATTTTAGTCATACAAAAACACAAATAAATACAGAGTAGCAAGAAATGTTTAAACCTGTATAACTAAAATACTGAGAAAATAATGAGCAGTCAGTTTTCAACAGCCTTAAGAGTTGTTACACAAATCAGTCCGTTTATACAAATGTCTATCTGATCGAGGTATGAAGGATAACACTATGGCATTACATTCATCAGCAGTCTGGTTTTATTTTACTGTTAAACATTCAGTCGAATGTCAGACACAACAAAGAAGCTCAAGGATGCTGGGTAATGGTGAGGACACAGAAGTAACACTGGGAAATTAATGATTTTTGACTATGTAGAACAGACTGCTCATATACGTTTTATTAGAACTGATGAGATTTGCTAGATACGCATATTTTTATACAGCTTTTTAAAAGTTGTTACTGTGCAAATGAGGGCATATTAAAATAATCTCATTGATATGAACCTTACACCTGGCACCATTGTCAGAACCGATGTTATGGGAAATAACTCAACACCTTCTGTCCAATCCAAACAGTACGAGTATACGCAGAGCGTATACTGTGGTATAAATGTAGATTATGTATCGAACAGTATACCTCATTTGTTACAGTCTTTCAAGCAGCCTCATTTCCTAGTATTGAAACACACAAACAAAGACCAAGGAAACAGGTGTCCATTTCATTTCATTGTGAATTCATTTCGTGTGAATTTCATGCACAATGACACTAAATGCCGGTCTCATGACCTTTGAACTAGTGACTGAAATTTACCTTTGATTAATTAACTTTTAGTACAAGACCAATAAGCTTTAATTCAACACAGTTATATTTTGGGCCATGTTACCTTTTTTTAAATCAATGGTTATCATCAATGATTATTAGCGCTCAATGTTAATCAACCATATACCAATTATGAAGTATTTATTTAACAAGCACCCTATCTTTTTGCATGCCACCTTTTTTAAACCCAAAAGACCCTGGGAAAAAAAGTGTTTCTACCCTTCACAAAAAAACTTAAAAAAAAAAGAGTCTTAACGAGGGTCAAATTCAAATGATTAAAATGAGATCAGTTCAAAAGTTTGCAAAATCTGCCTGTAAGTAATAAATATTCACTAGTAAACGGTTTTCCTTCATAACCAACTCCCACTGTTGGATCTTCTTAGTTGTAATATTTGCATATTTTTCATTACACTATTCTTTCGAACACCACCTTTCACATGCATTGTTCAGAATCAAATTGCTTTAGAGATTTCCTATATTATGAAACCTGGAATGCCTAGTCTTTGTCTCTCCGTCTGAATCATTGTCTTGCCCCAGGATCCTCCCACACTTTATTTGTAACTTTTTGGCTGAATACAAGACGTCTTTTAATTCGAAACTGGGTTCCTGCGATCACTAGCTTTCTGCAGAACCTCAGCGTTTGATGAACACACAGGCACACAACAAAAAACTATAGGGAGTCTTCACCAAATTTATGCAGATTAAAAAAAATAAAAAAATTCAGACATGCTATTGCCTGTTATGAAAAAAAAAAAATAGGCAAATGTTCATCTCATCAGACCAAACAATCCTTTTCCTAAACACAGCTGGTTTAAAAGTTAACACTGCTCAATATGTGCCTTTAAAAAAATCTCACATCAGCTGGTTTTGATTTTTTTTTTTTTTAACTTTCTATCAGACTTTTCTCTGAACCCTTTCTAAGTCCTTTATAACAACAGCACTGTGTTTGTTTGTTTTGGATTACAATCACTATTATAGGCATCTTTAAAAATACCCTTCGCCGACTCTGAATGCCAAACCTTTTAAGGAACGCTTAAAAATACATATCTTCAGGTATTTAAGCAACTTGGATAAAACATTTAAACAGATAAACACCTTTAAATAAATACATAAATCATGTTTGCTCTACTCTAATTCTACCAAAATAGTTGATCTTTTAAAAATAAAAAGGAAAAGAAGGAAAACCATATTAAGAATAAAGTACAGATAGCTAGCCATAATTCTCTCAGAAGTGAAACCCACAAAGCTTATAAACACTCGATACCATTTAACCCTAAAGCGAAACGCTAGGAGAAACAAAGCCATGCTTATGTATTCAATCCATCATTTTATTCAAATAGACAGAACAGGATGAAGAGCAGCGTATCGGCTTTGCATACCAGTTCAGGCCTCTTTTCCTTCTAACTTTGGACTTTTGCCATTGTGAACTTTAAAGAATATTGTGCAGTATATGCCAAAATAGAAAAAACCCTAATGTTAAACATTCGCAGAGAAACAGCAACTCTACACCATGTGTTTAAGACTTTTAAACAATGAGCAAATGAGCACATATATGTGACCACATTCTCAATCTACATTTATGAAAGAATTCAGGCTTATTACCCACCTGTTAGCAGCGGCCAGTCGTTCCTCAGGTAAGCTAAAAACGCAACCCATAGTCTTAAAGCGCCACGGTAAGTCCACACGAGGAACTCCAACAAGAAAAACGACTCAAACGGGAACTAAAATTTCCAAAGATAAAAGCTGACATTTGATGGGTACGTCAGTTTCCTCATGCGGACACGGAGAAAATGTCTCCTAAAAGTACACTCAAGACCTCGAAGACAGTGAAGCTGGATCCTGAAGATACGAGATGTATAACACTGGCATGGCAGCTGCAATCTGAGCAAAGAGTTTTCCAGTTGAGGATTAAAAAAAAAGAAGAAGAAGAAGAAGAAAAAAAAAAGTCATGCAAGCATATGCTCTCAAAGGAATTGTCCCAGTATTCCACAATAGGGATGATGTCATGTACAAAAACCAGAAATAAAGACTAGTTGAGGCTTTTGACAAAAAAAGAGCTCTACAATCTCAGCAGCCATGGAGGAAGCGAGTGAGCGCACAGTGCTCATTTCCTGCGTCACCGAAGAAGCTGAAGGAAAAGGAGCTGGAGCAGGAAGGAGCTGCCTCTCTGTTTTCCATGCTCACGCACACACATGCACGTGTGCGCAACATCTGGCAACCGCAATGGCTGCAATGCCGGGAAAGAAACCCAGACTGCTTAATGAAATCTCGAATAACAAGAGCTACGCTTTAACACAGAAACTCAAAAAATCAACCAGCTCCTGCCTTGTTTTGAATGGAATGAAGCCCTCAAAAACAAAAAAACAGCACAAAACCTACATTTATGTAACCCTGGCAACAGTAGTAAGACAATGTTAATGTTTTTTTGTTTTTTTTTGTGAGAGAAAGAATGATTGAATGCCCCAGGCTTCCAGGGCCAGCCCTCGCTCACATTAGCTCCCCTCCTATTGGATGCCGTGGACTGCCATAGCAACCCCATCAGTCATAAAAGGAGTCTCTCGCAACAAGCCAGGCCCCGCGCCATTCAGGAACGCAGTGAGAGCAAATTAGCGATGGTCTGTTCTGAGAAAGGAGGGAGAAGAAAAACAGAACGAGGGAGAACAGAATGGAGTGCTTGTCTCTCTGCTCAACTTTCCACCTTTGGCAAAAGTGCTGGCTGGCCTTTCCTCTCGCGCTCTCCAGGGAACACTCAAATGGGGTTCTCAGACACAAGAAAAACGAGTGGGGGCCTAGACCAGACCCAACGCAGATTTTACAAGCACAAAATGGAAACTGTATGGAAGGAGCACTGAATAAGTTATCCCAGTTTGTATTTTTTTGTTTGTTTCTAATGAAGGAATTCCAAGGAAATACAAGCTTATGCTTTTCTAAAATACCTTAATTAAATTTTATTTGTGTAGCACATTTAACAATGGTCATTGTCGCAATGCAGTTTCACAGTATTAAAAAGTTTTTGGAAATAAATTAGAACATGTACAGAAAAAAAAGTATAGACAATAACTATGAGTTTGTCCCTGATAAGCAAGAAACCATGAGAGGAACCAGAGTCAACAAGGGACCCATCCTCAATTTGGTTGATATCAGATAGTAAACTAAGGGAGAAAGAAACATCAGACAACTTACGATCACCCTAGCAAAGTGTGATCCCTTACTGCTTCTTACATCTGTGTGCTTCCTCAATAAAAAATAAGGCTTGTGCCCGACTAAATATTCAGTGTATATCTCAAACAACACTGATAACAGTGAATTAAGTTATGATGTTTTATATGAAGTCAGTAACGCTGGTTCTTAAATGCCTGCATTGACACCCCAGCCATATTATATACAGTCCCATCTGAAGGTATTGGCACAGCAAGGCCTTTTTTTTTGGCCAAACATTGTGTTTGAGATCAAATAACAATCTTTAACTCAACTGAACAGACATTTCATCTCCTGAAGAGGAGACTGGACATCATCTGAAAGAAACTCCATCAACAATCTGTTAAATTTATTGGGCTACTGGCTTGACGCAGATATTACGCAACCAAATACTTAGTGCTATTTACTTTAAGGATGTCTGTTTCAATATTTTAGCCAAACTAAAACTGGGTTGTCTGTACAAAGTTGTTTAACAGATGCTAAACCTTTGATCTCTCATTTTATCTGTTGAGCTCAAACCCAAATGTCTTCATTATAAAGCAAAATAAAGAATTGGTCTTGCCATTCCAATACTTTCGGAGGGGATCGTAGGTCACATTTTTGTGGTGACACCTCAACAGAATTACAAAGAAGATTAATGAAGCATGAGCCCACAGACAGCAAACAACACAAAACATTTGCACCACTTTCATCGAGGTGCAAAGCATCCATCAATTATGCTTTCTCTCTTAGAAAGTTTCTTGCTGGATGCAGCATGTGTGTGTGTCTCAAGACATGCGCATTGTGAAATCAAGTGCAATTGTGGAGGGAAAAAAAACATAAGTAGACACTCAGTGCATCATCCACCTCACTGCTAACACATCTGAGTGCAGTATTAACCCGGTGCTGGGATAACTCTGTAAATGATTCAAAGCTTCCTGTACAACCTCAGACACCTCTTGTCATGGTTTATACAGCGTTGATTACTTTAAAAGAGGTGTAAGCCTTAGACAACTGAACAGAATATTCAATATATTATTAATACAATTACTCAGAGCTGGATTGGTTACAGAAAGTGTCCATGTTCCTTTTTAACAATACCGGATATTTTTTGTCAGTTATATGCCAGTGGAACTGATCAGTATTGTATCTTTGTGCCTGGCACAAGATTCTTGTTGAGGTTTTCCTTTCAAGGCCAATCCAAGTCCTCCAGCATGTCTTTGGGACTATGTGTTATCTACAGATGCACACATGTGGCCCAACATCAAAGATGATATCCTGCTAGATTCATTGAGAAAGCCAGCCACATTGTTTCCCCCAGTGTGCGTGGGCACATGCGTGTGTGTGCGTGTTGAGGTGTCTGGGGAATTATTATGCTCAATGTCTTAGTTTAGGTAGATTGCTATGCGTGGTCCAAAGCTATTAGAGGTGCTCCACCAGAGATTATAAAACCTAAATCATGCAAGAAAACATCCTGGCGATTCTCAACACTTTGGCAGTATTCAGCATTAATACGGCCATGTAAGTAAGGTATGTAACTAACAGTTATTGCCAACACATCCTACCTGGTAATAATTAAGAATAACCATGTATTCGCTGCTCTTTTTTTGCTTTAGATTTAAGTATTTGGCAAACGAATACACAAAACTAGCTCTATGAAGTGTTTGCCAAGATTGGAGTGAATGAACTCGAATGGCCTTCACAGAACCCTGACCTAAACCCCACTGAACATCTTTGGGATAAACTAAAACCCAGCTAAATGACTGCATGACAGGCCCCCTCCAAATGCTCTTTTGGCTGATGAATGCACATCCCCCCCACCTACACTTAAAATCTAGTGAAAGGTACAATTGGATGTTTAAAAACCACACTTTTTTTTACCCACCTAACCTATGCACACACAGAAAAAATTCCAAGCCAAAGCCTTTATTGATTTTTTTAACCTGGATTAACTCTGGTGACCTAATCAAACGAATGAACGACATATTTAAACACTACAAAGCAGAATCAGTGCAATTAACTGCAACATAACTATATATTTGAATAAACTGCAATGCAAATATTTAATAATAAATGATGTGCATTTTGCAGTACAGTCATCTTAATTTTATAGGTAAAACAAAATATTTGAGCCAAGTTCTCCTGGCTTCCCTGAGCAGACATTTATTTTAATGCTCTCCTTTCTCTTACGCAGTAATAAACACACTCCAGCTCGTTAATGTTTTAATAAGTTGGGGCAGGAAACAAAGTCTAACAGCATGGTTATGGGTCCTGTTCAGTAAAGATGTTCCAGTGTACTACTAGCAGTGCAAGTTACTTACTCCTAAATTATAAAATCAACAAAACTGTACAGTTTTGCCAAATTCATAAAGATATTATAAAGAAAAAAGGCAGCATAATGTAAGGACAGCGTATGAAATTTTAACTATCAATGACGCAGCATAAAACAATATGCTGGGTAAAATTATCCCATGTCCCTAGTCAACTGTGGACTAATTTACAAGTAATACAATCACTGATTTGATGTGTCTGTTCAATTTAATTACTATCTAAATGCATTCAATTGATTTTAAAGAAAAGAAAAGAAAAAAAAACAGAAAACCACAATAGTGCTCCATTAAAACCGGAACAAATATAAACACCATTGAGGATTCTTATTAACAGCCAACAGCTTTCAAGACAAACCTGCTAAATCTAAACAGTGAGCTTAAACTCACTAAATAATGTGGTCAAACTTGTTTTTCAGCTGGACAAAAATTCTTGCTGCCAATTTAACCACTTCTCATGGGCCTATGGGTCCTTTGTTACCAATATTTTTTTTTTCTAAGATGACAAGCATCACACATTTTTAGTTTTCCCCAGCAGAGAAAGAGAGAGAGAAATTAATTTTATATAAAAAAAATAAAGAAATAAAAATAATATATATACACACACACTTATTTGTATATGTAAAGTAAAATCCTGCATGGTGTTTATTGGAGGTGTAACAAATGCATTATAAAGAGCATCTGATTGGATGCAAGTACAGAAGTCATTATTTAAGTTATTTATTTTTAAAATTAAATACTTTTTGCCAGAAATTATTACAAAATGTAAAGTGCAGGCTATTTTTTTAAGCCATTAAAGTCATTTTATACTGTAGGATTTCAAAAACATCAAAAATCATAATCAAAGCAGCATCTAATAGACAGGGTCTCTATATTGTTATATATGAATGATCTCACTGTACGTAGTTTTATGTGTAATAAGATGTATACAGGAAATGGAATAACTTGCTACAATCTACAAAAAAAGTTTGGGGTTTTATTAGCAACACTATATTCTGCCTTTGTTTCTTTCCCATTTCCAGAAGAAAAGTGCATTATTTTTATTTTGCCAAATGCTTTATACCACGCCAGTCAGTAAGTGGTCTTATCCGCTGCCATAGTATTGTCAGGTTAGTGCTAGCAAGTGTATGTGCCATGCATAATTGCTTATAATATTAACATAAGACAATCTTTAATAATCACGAGGGAAAATAGCAGTTCTGCAGCAGCACAGAATAGCCGTCAGACACAGCTAAAGGATTGACATGTACTCATTAAGGAGCCTGATGGCTGCAGGTATAAAGCACCTCCCATAACGTAATTGTTTTGTTAAGAAAACAGAGTGGGTTACAGTCATTGGTTAATATGGTCTATATTTTTTAAGCGTCCTTTGCTTGACAATTGTCTCTAGAGATTCCAAACTGGTTCCTATGACTGAGGCTGAGCAGTTTATTAAACCTTTCGGCATTTCCCACACTCACACCATCGCGCTAAAGCATATTTAAAAAAATAATAATAATAAAAATTTTGCAAACGCATAAAACGCATCCAAAATTGGTCTGCAAACTCCAAAGGACCTGAACTTTCTCAGGAAATAGAGGCGACTCTTTGCCATAGATATTGGTAGTTGTTCACACACTGACCATCAATTACAACAGGACACAGGAGGTTTGATCTTTCTGAAGTCAATAACCATCTCCTATGTTTAGGAGTAGGTGATGTTTAATTGTAGATTATTTTTACGTACTCCTTACTACATTTAGCTCTAGAGAAAAGTGTTAAAAGTCCAGTATTACATCTACTATACCATCAGTACTCACATGGGTTCGAGGGGACGAAAGTCAGGGATGGTTTCAGGCTTCTTACGGAACACAAACCAATATACGATCAGGCCCACGATGAGAGAGAACAGGAAGATATCTAGGTTGCTGAGGAAAGGCTCGTTCATTAGCTCGGCCTGCGCCGGCTCCTCCGCTTGTTGATCCGCCATGTCTGTAAAAGAATACAAGATTTTGCCATGATTGGAAAACAAATGTATAAAAATAACAATAGATAAATTTAATTCAAACCCCAACAACAATAGTAAAAGCACAGTACAAGCACACTGAAACAAGCAACTGACTCCCAAACTATCCCAAATCTCTATGACACCTTGGCTGTCAGTGTTAATATAACAGTAGCTCTGTGTAAGATGTTAGTGTCTTTATAGCTCTAAGGCACTGAATGAAAAAAATATATAAACGTTCATTCATTAAGTCCTCCATCCTCATAACCACTTCATTGTGGTTACACCGGGAATTCCGTGCATGAGGCAGGAATGCCAGTCCTTGCCAGGGCATCATGTGCATTCAAGTACACATTCACACACATTAGTCTACATCATGTCTTACATTATAACAATTTATAGTCAGGTTTGATGTTGACGAGTTACGGCACGTAGCTGGATGATATCAACAATTCACAGTCATAAACTCACCAACATTGTTTTCTCTCTTTTAAAAATCGGTCTGTCTTTTACTGTGTGATGGTTACAAATTAATTAGTTTTTTTTTTTAACTCTCCTCTCTTAAATATTAAATAAGTATCTCCTTAAAAAGTTCATACCAATGATTTTGTCATCTATGAATCAATTTACTTTCTAACCATCTGACCAATCAGAGTTGATAATTCAGTTGTTCTGTGGTTTAAATGCTCTTAATTCTCACAATCAGTTTATAGTTTATATGACAGTAAAGTTGCCAATATTTACACCAATGATTGACTTTTCTTTTATTTACTTGACATGTCCCCATGTATGGAACTGAAACAGAGACCTTTCCATTCTGCTGTGAACTTTGTGACCATGAACACACTTTATAATGACCTGTTTGGGGAGGGGGGGGGGATAAAAAAAAAAAAGACTTTTACTTATATATTAACTATCCTGCTGTGCTTGTAGCAGCTGAATGTATGTGTTACACAAATCAGGATAAATAGTAATTAGCGTGATAAGACCCAAGTTGAATCAGCAAGTACCGAGTATCTTGACTTAATACTTGATTTCTATTTACAACTTTTTTTTTTTACTGCTGTATTATTTTATGGTGATATCATGTGACTAGTATTTCCTGTGTTGGACCGCATTTCTCACATCTTACTTGGCTCTTAAAAAATCGTCTTTTAAACTGAACAATTGTGTAACAAAAGCTTTAAAGATTAAAATGCCAACTCCACTAGACAATAAAACACCGGTTTTCTCATGTTCAGCAAGACAGAACTTGAACCACATACACAAAGAATAGTAAAAAAAAAAAAGTTTTTAAGTACTTACGAGTGGGATCACTCTGTCCTACAGTTTACAAAAGAAAAAAAGCACTTCCTTTTTTTTGGTTTACAGCTTAGTCATCCACTTAGCTCAAGCAAAAATCCCCACAGTGAGGCAATCCAATGTCTTATTGAAAATCCCTACTTTACATAGGATACGACGCACTTACACACGCCGGGTATTATACCCGGCCTACACATGTTGCACCATGATCACGACGCTGAAGCTTCACAGGATCATTATACCAGAATTATTAAACGCTGCTAAGAAAGTAACCAATTAAAAATATGTGTTAATGTAAAAAATGTTTTGCATAATATTCCTCCATCCCTCATAAATCCATTAACTTGTACACCACAAGGGGGCGCACCTGCAGTTTAGGTAATGTGCAGTATTAGACATTGTATTTTTACCAGCCTCATTTTTAAACGAATAATAAGAGACAAAAGCAGCATCCTTTATTCCATTTGTGTACAACTGTTATGGCTTCGATTATTTAATCTCACAAAACTAAATTGTTGGAACTGTGCCCCTAGAACAATTTAAATAAAACTTTAACAGAGAATAAATGTGCATTAATCATCATTCGTTATTTATGATTTATCAATTATTGACAGTTAATGTGTTCAGGTATTGGTCAAGAAAAATGTACCCTTAATTCTCATAATAATTAATACATGAACAAGCACTACTTCGTCTCTTAACCCAAGTAGTTTGGAAACTGTTTGGAAAAACTTGCACCATTTTTTTGTTTCCAAGTAACATGCCTCGTATTTTGCTTAGCCCAACATACTGCTAGAAATACTATCATATTTCAAAATCACCACCATCTGACCAATCAGACTAGGCCAATAAATAGTACTGTGGTATAGACATTCATGATATAATACTTATTTTTCAATCCTCTCTGTACTGACAAAAATTCTGCCAGTTTCAGCAAAATTGGCAACAGGAGTTCTTTAGTTCGTATGTTTTATTGCTCCCTCAGGTAGTAAAAAAAGTATACATTTTACAGGCAACTAGAAGCAAGTTCAGATTACAATGTAACTAAACAGCATTTGAGGTACACGATGTAGAGTACATCAAATTCCGTATAGAGGTACGTTGTAATCTGCACCTGGGATACACGATGTACATCAGAAAAATCTCAGTTATTTAAAACTCCTGTAGGTTCTCTTTCATTTCAGAAATAATGTCAAGATAAGATAAGATCTCTATAAAGAACATTAAAACTAGCTCATGCTTTTGTAAGTTTGAACATCGTAATCCTTTGATGTCTGATTGTTCCAGTATATCTGATAAAACAAGGATTACATATATAATAACCCCCTACCTTCTCCACACCATATTGGCTCTTAATTAAATTTCACATGGATTATAAAGTACTACTATTGACCAATAAAGCACTGAATGGTTTCACTCCTACTTTGATAAAAAATGTGCAGGCTTTTTGTTGGTACCTGAAATAATTACAGGGCAGAGTATCTCTTTACAAAGTTATGGTCCACAGTTTTAGACCAGCCCTCAAAATAGCGCTCAGGGCTCGGGCATAGACTTAATCTTTAGATCTAGGTTGAAAATCTAATTGTTTAGTCAAAGCTTTTGTTAATAGATTTTCTCCCAGGTAAAGGCCAAGACCTTGGGGGTTCATGAGCACATTCAGCTTCCATTGTGACAGTGCTATGTGCTCTTTATTTTGGTTATGCTTGCCGAAGTTCATGCACTTTGTCTTCTTAAATCTAAGCTCCATATTTCTTCTGAAAGTGTAATCCTTACATCATAGTGTTTTCGTTTGCTCCACTGCTTCTGGCTTCCTCATTAAGAAATTCCATCGCCAATTAGTGGCTAGGCGGTGTTATTGCAGAGCGACTAAACTCGAGTATAAATGTTCACATCATCGCAGGCCACGTGGGTAGCCTATGGCATAGGCTCTGTGTAGACTTGACGCAGAATAATCAACCAGGACTTGTACTAAAAGATGTTAAACAAATGATTCCTGACAAAAAGCCAAAAAATAATAGATTTTGTAGAAAAACACACTTAAATCCATGTATGATTAGAATCAAATTTTGTGTGAGCTGTAACTTTAGAAACGATAACAGATTTGAACAAGGGAATTAATGGTAACCATCAACCTTTACAATGTCATGTACATGTTTTGAGACTGGTGTGTGTAATGAGTGAGTTTCAAGACTATTTCTCTCGCAAAGTATGGAGAATCAGGTTTTTTTTTTTTTTTTTGCCTCTTTAAGGTGTGCAACTTTTGATAATGTAATGGGATAAAAATATGTTCACAGCCAATATGTGACATAATTGACAACCAATTCCGATCCCTGGCTTAACAACCGGTGCATCTATATTATACATTTTATTTTTGAGGCCATGTGGCAATACATGAATCGACACACAAAAGAATCGCAATTCATAATTGAGTCGACCCCCCACCACCCCCCAACATCTCTTGTTAAGAGCCATCTTGTGTATTTTCTCTTTTCCATTGAAAAGTGCTACATGTATAAATATTACAAATAAGAAAGAAAATAACTAAATAATAATAAACTGTGAAACAATATAATTAGTAGTAGAGATGAGAAGAGAAAAATTTATTTAGTAATAAACCGTGATTCAATTACGTGGGGATTCATGTTTAGCCACAATGACTCCAAAATCCGTTTTTAGATGCCTGTGACCGGTACTCGGCTGATCAGCCTCAGATATAAACCTTTCTTTACCCAGCATAGAAGCTTCAGAGTGGCACAACAGAATCGCATTTTTATGGCGTTACATTATCAAAAATCACGCCGATCCGGTCAGTAAAAAGTTGCCATTTCTTTATAATCCTACAGGTGTTACACTCTGAAGAATTTACACATTTTCATCCCGTGTTGTAGGAATAAATTATTTTCTGAATCTGTTTAGAAATGATAATTGTAGAATATGACAGAGATACATGCTGCTCAGTTTAATATTAAAACTCTTCTAATTTGAAGTGTGTTATCTAAATGCTTTTCTTGGTTTTTAAGTGAAAAGTACATTAGAAGGAATCTGCTATATTTAATTCATCATTAAACGGTTTTAAAGGTGTACAATTGTACCAAAATTGGGGAAAAGTTTAATATTGAATCAGGATATTTGTAAAATCGTGATACTTATAGAATCGCCATTTTAATCAATCGGCACAGAGGTATCGTGATAATATTGTATCGGGAGCTGGCTGGTGATTCCCGTGTTTAGTATAATGCCTATTTAGTGAATCACATGATTAAAAAAAACAGGTCTTTACAGTATCCTTAGTACCATTTATGATTGTGATTTTTTAAATTATTTTTTTCCCTTTTTAGTAAAAAGTGCTATATGTATAAATTTAATAAATAAAATAGAAAATAATTAAATAACAATATTAGAAATAGTAGTAGTTTCATGGTTTTGTTGATCTTATATTTTATTTTACATTGAATTGTTTCCCCTCCCCCTCCACTGCATATAAATACTTCTTAGGCTCAGTTACTCAGTTAACATTCACAATCAACACAGAGGCTAACTCGCCAAGTTAGCCGGTTAGCTCATAATTCCCAAACATATCAAACTAAATGAACTAACTAAACAAGATAAGTTAGTTTATCAAACATTTAACCTGTGTATGTATATTATTCTCACGCAGCTGCCGTCTCATTTAGCCAGTTACCTTTCAACTGTGTGCTAAAATGCTACATTTCGCAAACAGTACACAGAGCTGCCCTAGCGAGTCCACCTAAGATGGTCGCATTCCAAGAAACCTGGCTTCTGGAATTCTCGTAGTGAACCAAGTATTGTGTTTAAATCACCATTTAATGTCGCACTGAGTGTAAGAGCGAATCTGATGATTAAGTAACCATTGACAACTATAGTAAACTTGTGATTTAGGAGGACAAAAACCAGATAATTAGACGTACCTCAATACGGAGCGTGCACCGTCCCTTTAACCAGAATGTACGCCAACTGTGCCCGGAGAGCGAATAAAAAAAATTCTAAACGGTGTTGATATCTTATCTGCTGCCTAATTGCCCCCTTTCAGGCATGCTACACGGCGATACGGAAGCCTGACATCACAGCCTCGACACGCAATCACGGAACGATCCACTCTGTAGCAGGGGTGCCGTGTGGAACGTTCTCACACTGATAAATTATTTAATTTACTTTTATACCCAAGATTTAGATATGTAAAATTAGATCCACGTATTATATAACCACTGTAAAGTCTTATTTATTCTGAATTAAGTTTTGAAATGAACAGAACTCCCCCTTTTTGTTAGAATGGACCAGTCCGGCTGTGTTTCACGCTAGTTTGAGGCTTCACCGGATTGGTTTGAGCAAAGTGCAGCGAGACAGAGGTCATGGTTAAGCAATCATTTCGCCGGTACAATATGTCTTCATGTCCCTGAATCCCAGTCACGTTTCATTATAAAAAAACATTTGTCTTGCTTTAAATTTATGCTCTTTTATCAAGCTTTTTAAACCAGACACAAATCTGACTTTTATCTGACTTAAATGTCTCAAACCAGTGATTTTAATTTGTGAGTAGTAATGGTTAATTGTAAAATAACTATTTAAAAAAAAAAGAAAAGAAAAAGATTAGAAACACAAAAGTTCATCATCAATGCATATAATACTGCTAAATAATATATACAAGGTGGTATCAAAAAGCTTTGAGACTAGTTTTGTAACATGTGTTCTAGTCTCTGGGTCTGTGTGCATGTTCACCCTGTGCTTGGTGGGTTTCCTCCAGGTACTCCAACAGTCCAAAGACATGCAGATTAGGTTAACTGGCATTCCCAAATTACCGGTTGTATGTGAATGAATGCGTGTATGTGTACACCGATCAGCCATAATATCATGACCACCTGCTTAATATTGAGTAGGTCCTCACCTTTTGCCAACATAACAGTAATGGACTGTGTGTTCTAACACCTTTCTATAACAGCCATCATGAACCTTTTCATTTATTTAATCTACAGTAGCGCAGTAAAGCTATCTGATCTGACTACATAGGCCAGCCTTGCAGCGGTCAAGACATACCAAATGTGATTCAAGAACGGAAAACCTGGGTGGCCAAGACTTACTGAGGCACATGGAGAACGAAGGCTGGCTCGTATAGGCCGATCCAACAGAAAAGCTTGTGTAGCTCGAATTGATTAAAAAGGTTAATGCTGGTTACAAGAACATACAGGGAATTACTGTTTTGGTAGCAAAGCGGGACCTACTCAATATTAGGCGGGTGGTCATAATGTTATGGCTGAGCAGTGTACGTGTGTTCCCTGCCATGGATAGGCACCCCGCGTCCTAAGTCCTCCCCCCCCGTGACCTCGTACACAGGATAAAGCTGAGTGAGTAAAGCACGTCACGAGATGATATTGATTCTGACATCCAGTCCACTGTGAGGCGCTGCGGCGTGTTTGGCCGACGAAGCACAACCGACGTAACGCTCATAAGAAGAAGAGGCATAGTCCTGCGAAGTGCCTGTCACGTCTTTACTTACCTGGCGACAAAATGTCGATATTTACACCTACGAATCAAATCCGCCTGACCAACGTGGCGGTCGTGAGGATGAAAAAGGGAGGGAAACGATTCGAAATCGCGTGTTACAAAAACAAAGTGATGAGTTGGAGATCAGGAGCGTAAGTAGAGCTTTATGGCTAGTTGTAGTTAGCAGTTCGAGCTACGTCGAGAACATGACGTAATTACGCAGCAACCTAACAGCGTTTGATTCAATGTAGCAATCCGATTGATTTATAATACGCGTTGCTCTGCATTGTTTTTTTTTTATCCTCGTCAGAGAGAAAGATCTGGATGAAGTACTACAGACGCACACAGTGTTTATAAACGTGTCAAAGGGCCAGGTGGCGAAAAAGGACGATCTGTCTAAAGCGTTCGGAACAGATGACGTCACAGAGATATGCAAACAGGTAACTGTTTGGAAATGAAAGTAAAAATGTGCACGTTCTTCATACACAAGGTTTTTCGAAAAAGGCTTTATTATGGTTACAGATGACCCCCCCCCCCCTCCCTCTCTCTTTTTTTTTTTTTTACAACCATGTATAAACAAAGCAATGTGATTTACCATCTCTCTGTCTATTATAAGTGTGTATCAATATTTCTTCAAAAGTCTTTGTAAGGTCCATTTGCTGATTAATACAAACACAATCTGGCTGCACTTTAAGTTATATCACACGATTACTGTATATGATCCCTCATCTTTCGGATTTGCTCACAGAACAGTTTCACTTCCTCATGCCATAGATTCCATAGTTTTTTTTTTTTTTTTAAGTATTGCTTTTGAGATTCTGATCCATGTAATTATGCACAATTTGATCCAGATCTGGTGACTGGGAAGGCAATGTGAGGTACACTGCGATGTGCACCAGTCCAGTCTGAAATAGCTTGTACTTTTGTCCGTTATCATGCTTGGAGTCGTATAATATAATTTTTATAATTCTGGTACACCATGCGCATTAAAATATATATTGTTGTTAGTCTTTCGGCTGCTCCCGTTGATTCCCACTCAATGTCCAAATGGGAGAGTTGCATTAGGAAGGGTACCTGGGTAAAATGAAGCAAAAAAAAAAATTGAACCTTGTGCATTGCAGGCGTGTGACCCACCACTGAGCCACCAATGTCCACTGCGTAAAGATATAAGCTGTAGCATTCAAATTGGTCTTAAGAGGCTTGGTGAACTTTCTTCACACCACCACCAGCTTAAACTGTTGACAAAAGGCAGCTTAAATCTATGCTGTTGACAAGAACAAATTCTGAGCTTATTATCTGCATGTAGCAGCACAAATATAATTCACCAGTTCAGATCTGATGTGGGTTTCTGCTCATTACTGTTGTATATAATGATTATTTGAGTTGCTATGTGTACTCCTGAGTCTAGTATGCGTGGGCTGCTCCCTGTGAGGGGTCACCACAGCAGACAATCCGATCCGTGATCCACGCAATTTGGCACAAAGTTGATTTATGCCAAATGCCCTGCCTGACAGAACCCTCCCATTTTATCTGGGCTTGGGACCGGCACTGCATCCAGTGGCTGGGGATTGAGTATTGGGTGGGAATTTAACCAGGGCGTTGTGCATGGCAGAGAAGAAACCTACCACTGAGCTAATCAAAGTCCTCGCTTGCTCACTCACAAAACCCGCTTGCGGGGAGCCTGGGGATCCCAGGAAACTTGGGGCATGAGGCAGTGCCAATCCATCACAGGGCAGACATATGCACACACAAACGCACTCACTCACACAATATGGGCAATTTGGGAACTGCACTTTGATTAGCTAATTGGTGTTCCCAATTTGCCCATATTGTGTGACCAGGCTCCCCGCAAGCGAGTTTTGTGAGTGAGCAAGCGAGCACTTTGCGCTGTCAATGTCACAGAGATCACATGATTATGAATGCTTGGTTGTGATTCTTGGGTTTTCCTTTTTCAGATTTTAGCAAAAGGAGAACTTCAGGTTTCTGATAAGGAGCGACAGACTCAGCTAGAGCAGATGTTCCGGGACATTGCTACGATCGTGGCTGAGAAATGTGTAAATCCGGAAACCAAGCGCCCTTATACAGTGAACTTAATAGAAAGAGCCATGAAGGACATTCACTACTCGGTGAAAGCGACTAAGAGCACAAAACAGCAGGTGAGTGAGTAAGATGAAGCAAGAATGATTCCTATGACATGTATAGTATGCGCTTAGGTTTTTATGATTTTTTTTTTTTTAACAACAAAATTTTTTTTCTTTTTAATCTTCATTTGTTAAGTAGAACAAGATGATTAATTAAATGATAATATGAAATGGTTAATAAAGTGCTGCACAATAAGTTACAAAGCCATGATGGTATACCTTATTATCCTAATGAAAGACTTGCTAAGTACTAATAATGGCAGGCATCGTTTTAATGAATCACTGTTTTTATTCTCTTTAACATCTAGGCACTTGAAGTCATCAAACAGTTGAAAGAATCCATCCAGATTCAGAGAGCTCACATGCGACTCCGCTTCATCCTGCCCGCCAAAGACGGGAAGAGGCTGAAGGAGAAGCTCAAACCAATCTTAAAGGTGGTGGAGAGTGAAGACTTCGATGAACAGCTGGAAATGGTGAGATTTATTTATTTAAGAGTTGGATGAATTATATGTTCATACCTTCATTAATTACCCCCCCTCCCCCGCACAATCACATAAAAAATCGAATAATCACAATATGGTCATGTGCAATTATTTGATCAAAAAGAGTAAATGCAGGTAATGTATGCATCATCTGGAATTTGAGTATACCTAAATGATTTAAGTATTTTCTTCTTATTTTAAATACCTTTTGAAGTGATTAGTGAATATTGGCTAATGTCCTCATATTGAGATTATTTGTGCTATTTTTTGCTATTAGCCTCGATACATACTGTATATTAGAATACCAAATAGACTATTTAATTATTACATATCTCGGTTTAAATCACATTCGCAATGTGTGTCAATTATTCTTCTATTTATTTATTTATTTTTATTTATTTAATCAAATGTTTGAAAAATTGAATGAGATCATGGATGATTCAGGTTGTTTTATTGTTTCTCTTGCATGATGTATGTTGAATCACTTCTATTAAAATTCTATTGATTTTTACCTTTAAATTTAAAATCCTTGTCCTTACCTACAGAAAAAAGTTAAATAAAATAAATAAATAAAAATCATTTTTTGGGGCACAGGTTTCTACTTCTAAAAATTTCTGAAGTTCACAGCCCTGACAAAAAGATTTTTGATGGCCATTGAACAGTAGCTCTTAGTTTTATTTATACAATATTAATAACTTACTAGGCAAGCTAGCTTGTGTTATTTTGTTAAGGCAGATAAAGGATGTCTGCACTTTTAATAAAAATCTTTTTTTCTTAATAAACATTATTCTGTAATTTAATTAATGAACCATATTTCTTCAGGTTTGAGTCGATTATCAGACTAGATGATAGGGCAAAAAATATTTACATATATATTTTGCCATATTGATCGATATTGATAATTATCACAATATATAATTTGATAATATCGGAAACGTATTTTCTTTGCCATATCGTCTATCCAGGGTTCCCAAGTGAGAGCGCTGTTGGTGTATTGAAATAACATCACCAGCTTCACTTAGCATGTTCCTGTATGCACTTTATCACTTTATCTTTCAACCATACATCTCAAATACTTGTTCCTGCCCCACAGGTTTGTTTGATAGATCCGGGCTGCTTCCGGGAAATCGATGAGCTCATTCGCTGCGAGACGAAAGGCAAAGGGTCGGTGGAGGTCCTCAGTCTGAAAGATGTGGAAGAAGGCGATGAGAAGCTCGAATAACCCGTCCTGAATCTGCCTTTACACCACTTCCTACACTAACTTCTTCCACATTAAATTATTTCTCTCTCTTATGCATCAAGACTAATATAAAGTTGATTTATATTACAAGGAACTGAGAATGAATCCTTAAGCAGTATCGGCTGAAATTTCTAGCTTGTGATGTTTTTTTTTTTTTTTTAAATGGGTGAGAATTTATAATAATAATAATAATAATAATAATAATGCAACTCAAATCACAACATATGGGATTGTTTTCTGTGAAAATGGAAGTGATTTGTATGAGTGCTAGACATATTGATTTATTAAAATAAATACAAGTACACATGCAACATGCAGCATAGAAAGCACTGATACTTCTGAGAGGAGTTTTCCCTTGCTCTTGACACCTTTATTCTCCCATTGTTGTCTTAAAATTTAAAGGTGCCGTTTGTAATATCCACATCCTGTTAAATACCCTGTTAAAATTTCCAAGCAGGTTAGGAAGTATATATATAAGGCCCAGAAATAAGCTCTGTCCCACCTGGAACAGAACTGCTCAGCTTTTTCTTTCAAAAGCAAATGACAAAGTTTTAACAGTTGGGAGTAAAGTCAGTTGAGAAGTACATCAAGGTTTCAGACCTGCAGTTCACCTCACCGCCAGCAGATGGAGCAAATACAATACAACCGGCTCTTTAAGATTTCTTTCTTGCACCTCAGTTTGTGCCATATATCTGTTTATCCATACATAAAAATGTACAAAAAAGTGCAAATAAACATTAAAGTAAATCACTTCCCATGTCTTACTTTTTAACACACCACTTATTAATAAACTATATACAGTGTATCCTGCTTTGAGGTGGCTGTATTACAGTAAGGAAATCCATGTATTTAGAAGCCGCAGTTTAAACAACCTTTAGAAATAATGGACACTGGTCCGGTAAATAACAAAAAGCGAGACTGACAAGTTTCAAATCTTACAGCTTTTTGAAATGGATAATGAGATGAAATAAGCAGTAGTGTTTATCAGGGTTTCAGTCAATTAAACCAGTGTCAAATGTTTACAATTACATCAGCAGTGCAAGCCCCAGATGTTACAGTGTCATGAATTCAGCAAGAGTTCAAGCTCTGTCTTTTGTTAAACCGGTCTTGTGGTGTGCCTGTATGGACTCGGAATGAATGCAGCATGATGCCTTGCAAAAAGTGGATCCTCTGCTTCTGGCATTGCCGCTGCTTGTGTTGTCCGTGTTTGTTCCTGTGGCTCTGGAGCTGCTTTAAACCACCAAGTACTCAGCACTCCTCCTCCAATCAGAAACAGCACCGTTCCAATCCACCCGAAATATAAAGCTGCTCCCCAGTCCCTTTTCAAAGGAACCGGGGTGTCCAGACCATTGTACGTGGCATGAGTGATCCAGCTCATAATCACCAGCATCAGCAGGCCGGATAAAATGAAAACAAATCCAGCTATTGCCTTGATTCTCACCTTCTGAGAGAACATGAAAATGGCCACGATATAAAGCACTATGGGAATGACTCCCACTCCGATCAAAACATTAACCGACACTTTCCAGGAGTTAAAGCGCCCAGCTAGAGACAAAAGCGACTGATAGAAGTGGCAGTGCAAGTCTCCTATCCTCGGGTCCTGCCAGCTCAACCAGATTCCATCCCAGTACAATGACAGAGTGTCCGTGGAATTATCGACAGCTCCGGTGACGATCCACACAGACAGCGTCCTGGTAAAGATAGCACAGATCCAGCCAGAGATGGAAACCAAGACACTGGCCTGCTCGAACCACTTGCGCCAGTTCTCCATGCTTAGATTCCGTAAGGAACAAAAAGAAACACCGAGCTCCCTGCTGGAGCAAACCGGACGATCTGCATTCCAGCTGTGGGTGTGGAAACCACAGTATTCACTGCTCTGTTTTTTTTTTTTTTTCATCCATGGTTTCAAAACATTTTCAGTGGCTCTTTTCTCTTTTTTTTTTCGCCTGGAGGCTAACAATGATGTCACTGTGTGAAATCAACAAGCTCCTCTCACTTGCCATTCTTTGTGAGCAGAGACACAATAATTCCTTCGAAGCTCAAAACACCACAACGTACTGTATGAAAAATGGAAGCAAATTTTATTCAAATAGGATCACACACATGTTTAAAGGTGGACGTACAGGGAAGTACTTAACAAAGAACATTCTTTTTATATTTTATATAAAAAAAAGCAGTACAAACAATATAACACCTGTAATTTGAGTAAACTTTTTTTTCACCGTGTGTAAAAAAAAAAATCCAAATCTCTTTAATACTTTTTCAATGCCAGATCAAATGTGTACTGATAAAGCAAATCTAACACCATCTCAAACTATTTCACATACAGTATACAGTAAGGACATTCAAGTTGATTCTATAAAAAGGGAAAGATCTAAACATTTAGAATAATTCTAATTATAATAATAATTCTTACTATTTCTACAGTACAGTATATAGTAGTCATTAGTGAAAACAGTTTACAGCACTATTGTATTCAAGTCATTTTTTTTTCCTCATTCACATTATGGACTTATTCCTATGTAATTAAAACATGTTGTAATGTAACAAAAAAAAAAACAACAACATCAGATTAATTGTTTAAGACTGTAAAATCAATTTAAGTTTATAAAAAAGAATTTGAATTCTTATGGCTCTTAATTTGTAAAATGTAATTTCAGACAAAAAATTTTAGGGTCCCTTGTATAATTCTAAGTTGTATGTTACATATAGTATTGGCCAAAAGTATTCAGACAAAAGTGAACGCCAATGTCTTAATGTCATTGTCAATCGAGATAAGAATAATTTTATGCAATGAAATTACTATAGAACAATCAATAATTATTATGTTATAAGTTTTTTATTATTCAAAACCTGCTGAGGTTTAGACCAAAGTAGACTGAAGATGTCTGTAGTACTCTGGTCGCTTGCTCAATCCATGCCTGCTTGATAGCTTTCTGAATATACAGAATTTTGCCACAGAAATTTGTAATTCACTTGAGGATTCCCTTGTTTTAGCCATTTCTTTTTTTTTTCGTTGAGGTGGGCACCCCGGGTTCATAAAGTAAATGTCCTGCCACATCGATCACTGTTAAAAATCTGTCACTGCTAAAGTTTCATCAATCACTGTTAAGAACTGCCAAAGTGAATCTAATTGGTTAGAGGTATATTTTTAAGACAGAAACAGAAAGTTTTAGACAGAAACAGAAAGTATTAATAGAGTTCTCTATCTATCTATCTATCTATCTATCTATCTATCTATCTATCTATCTATCTATCTATCTATCTATCTATCTATCTAAATGAAGGCTACTGGCTTGCAGTTCCCCTCATCACCAGCAGATGGCTCTAAATATTACAACCTGCTCTGTAGGCTTTCATCCCTGCACCATTTTGTTTAAACCTTTAAGCAGAAACTAAATATAATACAGAAGTTTGCAGTTTACTTGTGTAGTCTCTCATTTTTGCCATTTTCGTGCATTTTCGTACACCCTGGCTTGCTTTAGAAAGTAAAAGCGCTGCCACATATTTGTTTCATTCATTAACTAAACCAGCTTATTCTAATTAGCACAACTCTTATATTCCCATATACGTGAACTCATTAGTGACATCACCTGTTTTGTGCACAGGGAGAACTGTAATAAATGGCATATGTTGTCTTTATACTTTTGGCCACCACAATATATTTCTATATATGGTTTCATCAAAGTGTAAAAAACAATAACCTAAAACTCTGGCCATATGATTTCAACCTCAGTGATCATGGTACAATGCAAAAACAATCTTTTTTAAATCTGGAAAAAACGAGAATAATTTCTATTGTGAAACATCTGGCAGTATGTAAGAATGTCCTTTTGTAACATGTAACCTGGAATGTTCATTTTAGCCATTACACCTTAAGGCCGAACTCATTACGTCTTGCTCACACATAGTTTTTAAATGCATAGCTGCTGTGGGTGCCTGACTTTGTTGCTGTATACCTGGAAAAGTGCTTGACCCTCTCTGGGGGGCAGCTGGTGCAGAGAATTGCCCCTCCGACAAACAAGAACCCTGCTGTCACCCAGCCCACATATATTGCAGCACCCATCTCTCTCTTCAGCGCCTCATGCACAACAGGGTTATGGAAGTCCCTGATGATATTATCAGCTGTCCAGGAAACGGGAATTGCGGCACTAAGCCCCGAGAGCATAAAAGTGACCCCAGATGCCACAACGATCCTAGCCTTGGCCTGTGGATTGTTGAGGCAGTTGGTGCACTCAGCTCCCAGCAGGAAGATGAGGAACCCGAGACAGGCAAGTGCCATGGTGGTGACCACAAGACCACGCGAGGCCTGCAGTGTTGGGTCCAGGTCTAGCAGAGCGTCATACAGCTTGCACTGCATCTGGCCCGTGCGCTCATACACGCAGGTCATCCACAAGCCCTCCCAGAAGACCTGCGCCACCACGATGTTGGTGCCCACAAACGCCGTCACCTTCCACATGGGCAGGGCGCAGATGATGATGGTACCTGCTAGGCCGATCATAGACAGTGTGATGCCCAGCACCTGCAGAGCCATACCTGATACAGAATAGAAAAAGTGAGATAAAATATGAAAATGCATTTAGTTCATGCATCAAATTCAAGAATTCAAGATTCAAAAATTCAAGAAATTCATGAACTGGAGAAAATTAGTGGAAAATAATAGGGAAGTACCTATTCTAATTCATGCTTTTCTTTCTTGACAATGACGATCATACACTCAAAACAAAACAACCACACACTAATAGATTAATAGATTAATACAAGTAAATTAAAATACCGTAATATCTGTTGGGGGCCGTGAGAGAAAGTGGATCCATAGTGCAACAATAAAGGTTAAACATCAGCATGTTAATTGCAGAGGAACGATATAAGGAAACTTTCGGTATTATACATGGAATTATTATTATTTCCAATGTGTATGCTCATGTTGCTGTATTTTTGTTAAAAAATTATATTTTATCAGGGAGTACTAGTCTGGCATTTGTTGGAAGTTTAGTCTGGAAGTTGCTTTTTGATCCTTCAGAAGCTGAACAAAAGGGAAGATCAATATCGTTCTACGCTTTTTGCTGGAGTGCAGCATTTTGCGATGATCCCTAAATCATTCGTTGCGCCGTAGAGAAAATTTCAAAAACGTATACTTTAAGCTCTTAGTCGAGAAAAAAAAGGCGGGTGTAGCTTAAAGACAATGTAGAGGGGAAATATATGTATATGTGGGTATCTTATTTGCGGGTTTATTTACGCAGCTAATTATTACATTTGTAAGAAATCTAAATAATAAAAGGATATTGTACAGTATCTCATATGCTGTGGTTTGGAACTTACTACAGTTTTATACCACTAGATGACAGTGCTGTATAAAAATGTATGTGTGTTTACTCTTTTTTTTTTTTTTTGCTCCCCTCTTCAACTGGCACAACCCTGTTAAATTCTTAAATCTGATTAGTCAAAAGTTATCGATTAGTTTTCTACTACAGACGCTTTGACAGCATGATTATGATTATGATTATGATGATACTATTTATAACTCCAGTACTGTAAAGTTGCCAAAAAACAGATGTGGAATATCATAATTTTAATGGTAAAAAGTGACATTGAGTTCTATGGCCAAATGTATATGGACACCTGCTTTCCCCCAAATATTTATCCCAAGGTTTGACACCTACAGTTTTCTACAACTGTGATACTTAACCCTGGTCAAGGAGGACCCTGTGCCATGCATATTTTAGTCATTTCTCAGGTCCAACCACACAGCCTTTTTCTCAATTAAACTGAGTGTCCTAGAGCAGGTGAAACAGAACAGGGGCTCCTCCAATACCAGGGTTCTCCAATAACAACTGCTTCAAAATCTTCAAAAAGAACTCATTGTTGTGATTGGTCAGGAGTTCACATATCAAAATCAGAATCGGTTTTATTCGCCAAGGAATTTGAAAGACAGACCAACATAAAACACTGTACATATGTTGTAGACAAAACACTATAGACAGTAAGTACACAGCTTTCGGTAACTTTATAGATTAAATAAAGACATCGGGAGATCCTGTGTGTGTCACAGTTGTACATAAAGTGTTCATAAAGTGAGCGTGTGTCACATATACTGTACGATAATAAGTAGTACAAATAGCGAGTGGCAGTAATGTGCAATAGGATGCTAGGAGTCTATAGGAAGCATGACGGTGCTCTTACACAATATACAGAACCAGATGTTTGATTAGTGTGAAATAACAGTAATTTGTAGGAATTTTGTAAAAAGCATGTTGGTGCTGTTTAAAGTGGATTGCATATAGTCCAGTTCAACTGTTCATGAGAAACTGTTCCTGCACCTGGTAGTTTTGGAGTACAGAGTCCATAGCGTCTACCATTAGGGAGAAAGTTACAAAAGTTTTCTCGTTTTGGGTGTGAGGGGCCTGTAGAAAATTTTCCTGCCTGTTTCCTGGTTCTTATAGAGTACAAGTCATGGAGAGGGGACAGGGGAGCTCCAATGATTTTTTTTTTCTGTAGTCTGTTCCTGTCCTGTTTTGTAGCTGCTCCAAACCAGAGAGTGATGGATGTGCATGAATAAAAGACATCGTGATGCACTGGATAATAATCACCTTCTAGTGCCGCCTGTCACACTACCAAATCCCTCTTGATGATTGTTATGCTACAACCATACTAGTCATCATTGTTCATGGCTTAAGGTTACATGTAAAAGTAGTAAAACCAGCCCCAGTGATAGAAAGCAACATCCGGACCATCCTAAGTCATTTACATTTGTTTGGATATAATCCATGTTAAAAGGCACATAATGGATTAATGCCAAACTTATGCTAGCTGATGTCATCATTCTTTTCTCATTATATAACTAGAAGGCCCAGATTTTTTGAGAATGCATAACAATAAGGTGCCATTTAAGAACTTCCTCTTGGGCAAAAGAATAAAGGCAAAGATCGTCTCAACTATTTTAGCTGAATAACCATCCAAACCAACAAATACATTATTTAATCTGGTAGTTCCTGAGAACTTTTTTAAATAGCAGATGAAACTATGTGACTATACTGAAGTTTATCCAAAACTGATTATTACTTTACTTTTAAAGGTAAACATGGTGTGCAAGTGCCATGGGTGCGTCTTATCGCATGTTCCATACAGGTTGCCTAGCAGGTTTTGTTGATGTAATTAGATGAAGTACAGAATAAGTGGTATCAATGAAACCAAACTAAAAAAAACTTCTTTTTTTAAAATTGTCACAGGAGTTTGTCTGAAAAAGTACACTAAGTGAAATACATTCAATATATGCACATATACAAAATGAATTCAGTGAGATAATGGACGGAAATTCAAATTACAGAGTGGACAGTTGTAAAAGTACAAAATGACTTCACAATTAAAAAAAAGACACATGATGTAACATTATTGTGTTCATTGTCATATGCATAAAGTCCTTCACATGCTTTTAGATGTAAGTCTTAGGTGGCGTCGCAGACCTCAGTGATGGTGCGATATAGCTGTGCGCCGAATTATTCCCTACTGACTTGGCCGACTTGTACTTGACAGATGGTGCCTGATCTTGCTGTGACGGGCAGGAACTGCAGAGCAGTCCCCCTGCCAGCATCAGGAGCAGTCCGGCTCCCCACCCGATGTACAATGAAGCCCCCAGCTCACGCTTTTGAGCATCAACCAGTAAGGGGTTGTAGAAATCTCTTACGATACTGCTGGCTGTCCAGGACACAGGAATGAAGCAAAGGACGCCTGTAATGATTAGGACAACTCCAGCGGCCACAGCTGCCCTTATTTTGCCATTCCCAGGAGGAATACAATTGGTGCACTTTCCAGCGGCAAAGGCCATAAATATTCCAGCAAGCCCTACCACCAGTGCAACAACCGTCAGTGCACGGGCAGCCTGCATGTCCGAAGTTAGAGCGAGCATGGAATCGTAGACCTTGCATTGCATCTGACCTGTGCTCTGAACCACGCAGCTCATCCAGATGCCCTCCCAGTAGATCTGGGCCGTCACAATGTTGTTTCCGATGAAGGCAGTGACCCGCCACATGGGCAGGGCACAGACAATGATCAACCCGATGTAGCCGATTACAGCTAGCGTGCATGCCAGCATCTGCATTCCCATCGAAGCCATTTCCACGTTTGATGTACACACCACGCAGTGATAAACTCGATCTCTCTTTGCAGCACAGAATCAGTTTGAGATTGTGTACAGATGGCTATTACACTATTAGTGCTAAGAAAAGAGGTGTGTGCTGACATTTAGGGCTGTCTCAGCCTCGACAATACCAGCTTTTCTGGATTCTTTATGGTATGGACAATGCAGGGTGGGGGGTCACTTTCTGTTTACTCACTGATCATTTTACCAGCATGTGGTTGAAACTCTCTTCAAGGAAACTCAAAAGGCACCCAGCTAGCATGCAAAATATGCAGTTCGACCAGTTTTGGTTTTACCGTGTCTGTAAGCAAACACACTTTCCGAAGTATAACTGCAAATGCAGTGCATTAGTTGAGAAAGCCACAAAAAGATATAATGAATATACTTATTTTGAGTTATGATGTTATATGTAATCAGCATTAAAACAAAGACCCAGTGAGAGCAGTTCTATTGTTGATCTATTGAGCAAGCCAAACTGGTTTGGGAGAAATTTTTTATTTTTTGACAAGGGTTCATAGACTATGCATTGCACTTGGCCCATGCTTCTACACCAAGGAACTCATCCAGAGGAATGTCACAGTGGTGTTTCTGACAAAACCTATGGTCCATCACATGGATTGACCACACACAGTGATCTCCTCTTTGTAGCCATATAGTGCTCATCAGGTTCTGACCAGTCAGTGCACATGTTACCACACTCATTCACACTTTTACTCTCTCCAATATAGAATCAATCTATATTGAAAAGAAGTTTGCAAACAGTCCTCATGAACATGAATGCATTAGCAATATAGGTCTAGCATTTCCTTGAACCTTTTTCTATAGCAGAATGAGTGTACAACATAAACGTGCTCAACACAGGATCAAAACTATACATACATATAAAAAAATATATAGAGTGCATTCACTAGATTGACCATAGTACAGTTTTAAAAGTCCAGCAAGCTTAGTAAAAATCTGAGAAAGAGAATGGTAACTTTAGATCATGAATTGCTCTTGAATCCCAAATCGCAAACTGCAGATTCCAAGATCAATTCCAACAACGGGAATTGGCTAACTTTATCAGTTCAAACAATAGGTCAGACTAACTTTAGGCTTTTGCAGTCTCGACGCTAGCATGAATTTGTGAATCATGCTTAAAAGGCAGGTCCATGTCAGGAGACCAACAAGTTTGATTGAACACCACCAGTTATGGCGTCTTAGTGTTTAGTGGGACATGTGATGAAGTATGTTTGCTTGTGCCATGGTGTGTCCTGTTTAGTTTCCCTACACAGGAATAGCCCTTTAGATAGTGGATGGATTACAAGTTCTGTCAAGAAGAATGATCAACCATGTTCAACCAGTCTTTTGCTTGTTATTTATTTAGCTTTTATTATGGCATGCAACGTGGTGATTAATTCAGAAATGCACTGTTGGAACAACCTGGTCATTCAGGTAGTCAGCTGACTTTATTCTGTTGACACATAACATTGCTGAGCATACTGTAGACCTCACCAACTGAGGCAACCCCATATCATAACACTGCCTTCAAAAGCATGTACAGTGGGCACTATGCCCCTTCTTACCCTGATGCGCACATCTGGAATAGGTTCATTCTGGAGTCATCAGACCAAATGACCTTTTTCCATTGCTTCAAAGCCCAATCTTTTTACTCCATAGAAGGCCAGAGTGTTTTTCTCATGAATCTAGCTAACAGCTAGGTTAGTCTTAGTCCCAGTTCTGTGAGTTCTGGTTTGTTGTGATTTCTACTGATGTTTCACACTGCAACTTCACAAGTCATTAATGATTCTTCCCCACCACCTACTGTAGCTTCCACAAAGTTGAGAATTCAACAATATTTTTCAAAATCTGTTAGACAGTTCGTAACCCAATTCCAGTAATTTTACTGTTTTCTTATCTTGATGCAGTTTAACAGTTTGAACCTTCTGCATATAACCATGACATGCATGTTCTTGATGAGTGTATGTAAACTTCTTATCACAACCCTAAGAGTCTGTGCAGCTAGAAGGATGTGATTCTGTGATGTCATTAAGGGCTGTCACAGTCATCACAATACCAGCTTTGCCAGATTCTTTGCTGTGTGAACAATGAACAATGCAGGCTGGGGGTGGAGGTGTCACACTTCGTACCAGAGCTCTGTTCTTAAGCTAATGGTTGAAACTCAGTAATTAGAGGCAGTACAGCATGAGTGGTATCAGTCGAACCACAACCAATGAAACCAAACTAAAAATAACGATTCCGATTTGTTAGACGATTGGTAGTTGATAGTGAAGAAAGAGTATGTTACACTACCTAGTAAACTGCTATGTGTGTTTATTGCTGTGCTAGAGTAAAGTCAGACTGGTTTGGCAGGAATGGTTTCTGAAAGCTTCAAAAACGTGTCTGTCAACAACATTGGAATTTTAACTAAAGCTAATGTACCTACATAAGCGAAAAACTAAACAGAGAGGAAAAAAATACTGCACTTGTGCAAAAACCATGTATCATCATGTAGATAAAAAAAAAAAAAAAAAAAAAAAACCGACAACACACATTTGGCTTTGTTGAACAGAAAACCCTGTGCATGGATTACCAGACACCTTTCCTTTGAAAAGGCCAAAGATTAAAACCGATTTAGTAGCACAACACACAGCTATTCATGTGGTACAACAGTTTAATTAAAAAATAAAAACTTCTAACATACAGTAAAATATTTGTTAATCAACATTTTCTTACATCAAGAAACAGTGAAATTAAGACTAGTTCAGATTTACATTTTGAACAGGTATACAACATATACCATGTTACATTAGTTTATGTCAAACTTAATCACCTTACAATTTTATCCTCCTGATCCCTTTCAACATTATCCTTATGCTTGCTATAAATAAAAGTCTGCACCATGCGGCAGAACAAACACATGTTTTTTTTTTTTTTTCACAGCAAACATCCGATATTCATGTTTCATCCCCTTTCACAGTTCTTTGCTGGAACAAAACGAAAAATGAGTAGAATATTAATGCAGAAAGAAAAAGTCTTTGCTTGTTTTTCCACTCTTAGAGCTTAGACGTAGGCTCTGCTGTTGGTAGTGGACCGTGGCTGGGAGTACTTGTAGGCTTCGTTATAACTCTTCTCTTCTTGTGGTGGACAGGAACTGCAGAGAAGACCTCCAGCAATTAACAGAAGCGCAGCAGCACCAAAGCCAATGTAGAGTGAAGCCCCCATCTCCCTCTTCTGAGGAGTTGCGACGACTGGATTGTAGAAATCCTGGACGATGGTGTTGGTGGTCCAGCAGACTGGGATAAGGACCAGGACTCCGGAAATGATGAAGGTGATGCCGCTGACAATGGCCACCTTAATCTTAGAGGACTCGTTCTCCACAAAGTTGGTGCACTTGCCTCCAACAATTCCCATAAGCAATGCGAACAGGCAGACGAGGATGGAGATGATGACCAGAGCTCGGGCAGCCTGCAGATCCTGTTGCAGAGCCAACATAGAGTCGTAGATTTTACATTGCATCTGGCCTGTACTCTGCATAACACAGGACATCCACAATCCATCCCAGATGATCTGCGCTGTCACAATGTTGGCTCCGATGAACGCTGTAACCTTCCACATGGGAAGGGCACAGACAATGATGACCCCCAAGAACCCAATGATGCCCAGGCTAAAGCCTAGCATCTGTTTGCACATGGACGCCATTTTAGTTTCCTCTAAGTGCAAACTCGATGCTCTGAAAGATTCTCTTCTTCTGTGAATGCGCGACGGTTGCAAAACAATGAGGAGCATCCATGACCAGGGGGTTATATGGGACGTAAGGAGGGTGGAGTTAATAGTTTGGCCAGAAACCAGTTGCAAGGCTTGGTTTCAGGACAGACGAGATTCCATTGGAACACTAAAGCAGTTTCGACGAGATGCGTATCCATCTACTTACATTTGAAAGTAAACAGTGATTGGAGCAAAAATCCCCCTTAAACGGAAGTGAACCAATAAATGTAAAAAAAATTATGTTTTATTATTTATTTTTCAATTTGATTCCTGCAAGGTCATCATGAGTCATTTTTTAGTGCAGTAAAAAATAGGCCTGTACTCAGTATACTGACAACGTGTATTTTTTCACTAGAGATATTCTTCCTTTTTTCATTTGTGTAAGGATTATTTTACAACAAGTTAATACATGTCACAAAGAACTCTACATAAAAAAAGATATAGTTAATTATAGTAGTTAGTTAGTATTTAAAAGTGAAATTTAATCAAAAGAAACCTACAAGGACTTTGAGAGCACGTTCCTCCATAATGACTTTATTTTGGTTATCAACAATGCGAAGTTTGTAATAACAACGAAAAACATAAACAGTGAAAATTATTATCTACAAACTAACAAACAAACCATTTTTGACCTGCTCCATTGCTTTGGAGTCACCGTAATATACACTGCTAGCCAAAAAAATAGTCTCAAACTTTAAGATTCCATTCAATAATCTTTCGCTGGCCAGTTCATGTGTGATAATTATCCTCATGCTCCCAGAAACACTCTTTCATAATGGAATATTCCTGAATATACAACTGGAATATGCTCATGCCATCAGGGATGAAAAACTCCATAGATATGTCATTCATTACATTCATGTTATCAGCTGACTTAATTTATTGCCACATAATGGTGCTGATTCTGGACCTGAGCAACTTCAGCAAGCCCAGATCATAACACTGCCTCCAAAGGCTTGTACAGTGGGACCGATTCATCATGTTTGCATTGCTTCATGCACTTCCCTTCATACCCTGACACGGCCATCACTTCCAATCTTTATGCTGAAACCCTGTTTGCTGATTAGTTTCACTAACCGGTGGTTTTCGTATGGTCACACAGCTGTTTAGTCCTAATTCTTTGGGTACTCATCACATTGTGTGCATATGGAAAAGCTCTTACATTCTCTATCAAACATAGCTATAGTTTTTTTTTTTTTTTTTTTTACTGTTTTTTGCCCCATACAACTTCTCCAAGTTCTTACATTATCTCCATCCGTGTCCCGCCACCCTCCAATCACATTTCTTCCACAAAGTTGATGATTCAGCATTATCTTGCCATGTTTTGGATAATGTATTGTGTAATATATAATGTATAGTGTTTTTAATCCAGTTTCAACAATTTCAAATGTTGCTTTCTTTGCTAACAGTCCAATAATTAGGATTTTCTGTAATGGCAGCACATTCTGAGTTTTATACATTGTTGTAAAGCAAATGGCTTCTAGACTATAATCTTGTTTTTTATTTTTGATTAGGTTTTTGGTTGATATCACAAAGAATGTTTTAAGAACAAAAAAAGCTAGTGGTGTTTACAATTTTTTTGCAGGGTTTAGATTTTTCTATCATTTAAACATGAACATTAAATAAAAGCAGCTGCGCTCAAATAACTGAAAAAGTACTTTTTTTTCCAGTTGATTAATATTCCGGTATTTAATATGTTTAAATGTTCTAAATATTTAGACATTACGGCTAACTCTTGTTTACATTTTAATGTGGTGTCGGTGGTAGCAAGGATAAGAATTTGTGTAAGGATTAAAGCATTTCTTTAATTTGTGGTATTGTTTGTGTATTACATGCAGTATCAATCACAAAAAAAAAAAAAACTTATGAATTGTTATAAAAGAAATGTGTTTATTTACAAGGAAAAGCTGGATAAGCACACTTCTCCAAGACAAACCTTTATTGTGGTTGTCAACAATGAGAAGTGTGTATAAAGGTCACAATAAAAACACAAATATTGAAAAATTGCATCAATACTGTACAAAACAACAATTTCTTGATTATTATTATTAATATATATATATATATTTACATTTCTATAAAGATAAAAGTCTCAGCTTTCTGTTTTAAACAATATGCCATTATACATGAGCTATTTAACTATTATTGAAGTAGATGTTGACTAGCAACAAAGCTTTTTTATGAGCACTGATATTTACATAAAAAGGAAAAATATTAACCATTTTGTCAGCCTTAGGCTTAACTTTTTAGGCACATGGAGCTCAAAAAACATAATAATGATTAATACAATTTTCTTTACACAGGATGAATCAAAATTCCTAATCAAAGTTTAAAGATAATCAAAGATAATAAGACAACAAAACATTTTTGCAGTTTGAATACAACACACAGACACACATATGGTTCAAGAAAAAAAAATATCAAAGAGCATTGATTTAAAATAGAAGTAAAAGTTAAAGTCCACTTTAATTTCTTTGCCTAGAGGTATTGCCTTGGAACGGGTGAGTAGACCCGTGGAGCCGCGTAGGTCTTACCCGGAACGTACGTTCCAGAATACGTAACACTGTGTGGATGTGGTTTTGGAGGCATGTAGTATCCAGGTTGTGGCATGTAAGGTCCTTTGTAGGGGTACGTGTTTGGGTTATTCAGGTCATTTGGTGGACACGCAGTACACAAAATGATGCCGCCGAGGAGAAGAACAAATGACGTGCCCCAGCCAATGTATATGCAAGGACCTATTTCCCTTTTGCTCGTCGTAGGTATGAGAGCATTGTCGTAATCTGAGATTGTGTATGCTGCAGACCAGCAGCAAGGAATAAGGCACAGAACAGCAGCCACAATACACAGTACACCTCCTAATATGACCAGTTTGGCCATGGAGGACTCATTCTTCAAGCAAGTCGTGCATCGTCCACCAATTAACGTCATGAGCACTCCAGCAAAACCGACCACAATGGCGATGACTATGAGCGCTTGCGCCGCCTGTAGGTCCCTCGTCAGATTCATGATGGACGACTGGATCTTGCACTGCATCTGGCCTGTACTCTGCATCACACACTTCATCCACAAGCCGTCCCAGATGATCTGTCCTGTCACAATGTTGGCGCCAATGTAGGTGGTGGTACGCCATATGGGTATGCCACATGTCATGCACAAGCCGATTATCCCAAATATGCATAGTACCTGGCCCGAGACCTCCTTGCCAATTCTCCCCATTTCCAAAGCTGTGCGGTAAAAATTCAAAGGAGCTGTCACGGAGCCACAGCCAAATCTGAGAGACTTTTAGGAAGTGACAGCCAGTTAGACAGGCAAAGTCGCAGGGAGGAGCTGTAAAAGTGAATTTTCCTGATGAGCCAGATTCCACACATTGTCAATAGACTGAGCAGCACACACGGCCTTTGCAATACACATCCCAGTAAAAGCACATTCACACACGTATAGCCTGCTCTTACAAAGGACAATACTATAGTACATCAACAAGAAGAAGATAATGTCCACATTATCTTCTTTTTCTTTTTCTTATTGATATTATCATAAAATATCTTATGTAAAATATCTTTATTATGAGGATAGGCAGTTAAGGATATGTTAATACTTCAATATTTACTCACTCTCCATTTTTAATAAGATATACCTGTATATACCTGTACCTTTATAGCTCATTTGAAGAATACAGTTAATACACATATACAATTCAAGATAGTCGGTTAATAATCACAAACAATCTCTTTTTATTCTAATCAAAATATGACAAGCATTAGATTATATCGAACCTTCTAATTACAACCTTCCAATATACTTTTTGCAGTGAATGGGTAATAAAGTGAGTGATGGAACCTGTTCCAAGTGTTAGGGGGTTGATCTTTAAGGTTTAAGTTTGGTTAAATTATTGCAAAATTAACAATTATCCATTTTGTTTTATTTATTTATGGATTTTTTTTAAAAGGAAATCACATGGTTTAAAAACTGGTTTAGACACAACATAACTTCTGATTTAAGGTTACAAATATGCATCAGCACAACTGCCTAAAGGTCAGTTGTCTATGCAGAACGAACATCTAAAGATCAAAATTAAGAAAGAAAAAAAAAAAACAGTGGCTCTTTAAAAAAAATTGAATCAAGGAACTGTGAACATGAATTCGCATACGGCACAAAATATACACTTTCAACCCTACTTATTCAAGTCACTAGATAAGTCATTCAGAATAATAATGTACACTATATGACAATATGTATTTAGTATGCAGATCAGACACATTGTTAACACCACATAACATTATATATGACAGGATCATGGACACCCATGGCTTACCCATGCCTGCGAGGACAAAAGACAGAACAGTCGAAACAGTCAAAGCAGCACAAATTGCTGAAAAATGTCAATGCTTGCCATGATAGAAAGGCACTAGAACACCCAGTGCATGACATGAAACCAAACATGGGGCCCAACAAACAAAGAGGCCAATGCTGCCAACCTGACCTCCAAACTAACCAGATTCCAATCCAATCAAGCACCCATGGGATGCACCGGATAAACAAGCATGATTATCTATTGAGGCCCCATCCCGCAGCCCACAGTACCCAAAGAAACTGTTCTCGTGCCAGACACCCTAGCACACCCCAGTGGTCTTGTGGAGTCATGCCCTGAAGGTCCAGACCTGCCCAGGTGACACAAAGGGAGCCTACAAGATATTATTACATTAGAATGTTTTGCATTGTAATGTTATGGCTGATTGCTGTATGTAACCACCACACCCATATGTGGTTCTCTTCTCAAACATTTGCCACAAAGTCGAAAGTGCTCAATTACCTAAAATGTCTTCATATGCGGTACAGTTCAGATTTTCGTTTTAGGTCAACTAAGGAGCCTTAACCTGTTCCAGAATACCAATGCGCATGTTTACAATCTGGTCCATAAAAACATGGTTTTCAACACAAGATTGGTGTGGAGGAACTTGAGTAGCATGCACAGAGCCCCGACCTTATCCACACTGAACAGGTTTGGTAGGAAATAGAATACCAGATGAGCAGGAGGCTCTCTCATTGAACATCAGTGCCTAAATTCACTAATGCCTATGTGGCTGAATGTGCACAAATCCCTTCTGCAAAATCCCAGAATCTAGTGGGAAGCCTTCCAAGAAGATTGTACTGCAAATGTTGTTGCAATAGAATGATTATGCATGGACATAGTGTATATTGTAGTCGCTCCTGCATTATTCGTATTTTTCTTACATGTACCTTATATTAGTTTTGTCCAAAGCAAGGGAAATTGAACCAAATAAAAGTCAAAGTTCCATAAAAAAGAAATGACTAGATTAATGATTACAATTTATTTCCACAAATAAGATATAAAATGTTGATGTTTTGTTTTGCAGATAACTTTTAGCTATTTATACATGCTGGTAACCAAAATGAGAAAGAAAAAAAAAACATTTCTCTGTTCTTTCATCTTTACCTTTTCTGGTTTTGTCATCAAAATGGGCTGCTCAACTACCTTTTGTTTTACATTTACCAGCTTTGTTACACAAATTTTTAAGAACTATACTTTCACTGCATCCAGACAACAATTCATCAACCCTGGGTTTAGAACAGTAGTTCCCAACCTTGGTCCTGGAATCCCCTGTGTCCTGCACATTTACCTACCTTATCATACCCACGTTAAGAAAAAAAGAAAACACTGTTAATTAACTGATCAATTGAACTAAGAGCTGAGAAAACACTTAAATCTGCAGGGCAGGGGACCCTCCTGTACCAGCATTGAGAATCATTGGTCTAGAATAAGATTTTACTAAAACATATTAGCCTTGATTAGTTCAAAACATATTCAGATTTTTTCCCTTCCTTTCCATTTTTCCTCTAAAGAGTCCATCCTTCAAATAATGTTATATAATTGTAGTAGAATATGATTATATTGTTTTGACTTTCAATAACATTTGCATTCTTAAAAAAAAACTTTAATAAAAGCTGCATAAATTCTGAATGCAGTCACTATTATTGTTTAATTCTATTTTATTATATAAAATGTGGTTTATTAACAAATAATTGGTAATGAGTAAAACATTTTCTAGCACTTAAATAAGGGGATTTAGGTAAATCAGTGATTAATAATGAGAAGAAAACATTCTGAATGCCGACCAATGCAAGTAGTAATGAGTCTAAAAAGAATTGATGAATATATTGTGGTGTTGTAAAAGTCAAAAGTCAGTTTGAGAAGGATATTTCTTGGCTGCCACTCTCAGACGTACTCCTTGGAGATCGAGGTTAATCTTGTACTGGGGTACTTTGGGTTGTAGATGTGCTCCTCTCTGGGAGGGCAGTTCAAGCAGAGCAGTGCTCCCCCCAACAGCATAAGACCTGCAGCTGCCCAGCCAATGTACAAGGAAGTCCCCAGTTCCCTTCGCTGTGCATCGACCAGTAGAGGATTATAAAAATCGGCGATGATTCTCTGGGCTGACCAGCATACAGGGATCAAACAGAGCAAACCTGCGATTATAAAAGACACTCCAGCCACGATGCATGCTATAGATTTTGCTCGTGAATCCTCAATGCAGTTGGTGCACTTGGCGCCAGCGATGGACATCATGAATCCAATGAAACCAGCCAAAATGGAGATAATGATCATTGCTCTGGCGGCCTGCAGGTCTGGCGTGAGTGCGAGCATGGAGTCATAAATCTTGCATTGCATCTGCCCAGTGCTCTGAACTGCACAAGTCATCCAAATTCCTTCCCAGATTATTTGCGCTGTCACAATGTTTGCCCCAATAAATGCTGTTACACTCCACTGAGGCAGTCCACACGCAATCCCGACTCCTAACCATCCCAAGAACGCTGTGAGAATGCCAATGAACTGAACTCCTTGAGATGCCATTTTCACGCTTTCAATTATTCAAAACAACAGTACAGAGAATCTTCTTTTGACAGCCAAATACAAGCATTCAGCTGGGGTTTTGTATTTATAGAGTGGAGGCTCTTGTGGGTGGGATTATCTCTTCTTGGTCAAGATACTGCTAACTGACACTAACTGCCCGCATGCTTCTTAAGTTTCTATATACATGACAAACATGGCCTGTAACAGGTTTAAAAAACATAGACAAAGTACTTCAAGGTCATTCATCTTGCTTGAGTTGCACAAGCAAAAGTGCATTTCAGCTTGCTTCCAAGAGTCTAGCTGAAAAGGATATTGCCAAAATGTAAATTAGAGCACTTGTGAATTATTTGTTTATATATCTTAAAAGGATTGCTCCAAGTGTGAGCATAGTTTTGGCTTGAAATAAGGTTCAAATGTGGAGATTGGAATAAAATTGTGCAATGAAACTGATATAGAGGAACATCAGGATTGAGATTTTTTTGCAACGCTGCTATGTGTCTCCATCTACTTTTAGAAGTGCTATAAATAAAGTAATGATAGTAATCTGATTGGACAAAAGCCATGACACAAGTGGTGATAATAGACTGTAACAGCACTGGGAGGTTTAACCAAATATATTACTCTGTGTCACTGGTCTGCGGTACTGGGAAAAGAAGAGGAGGCAACTGCCTGCCAAAACCCATTCAAAACCAGTCATGGAAGCACTTTCAGCAAGAAAACACACCTGATAATATGATGCCATCTTGAACAACAATTGCTTCTTTCTACCGTCTGATCAAGGACACTGCTTTATGGGTGGAACAAGTAAAAAATGGCCTGTACAGCATACATAGCACATTAGCTTTACGCTATTTGGGATTCAACCCTAGATCCCCAGAAGTTAATGCAGCTGATATTCTAAAGCTTGATAAATGGAAATTATACGAGATTTACAGGACCGTCCACCATCTACATGGTTTATTCTGCTCACCTTTCAGCTACAGATTACTGGCAAGACTTTAAAACTACTTTCTGTGTCTGCTGCCAGCTCCGCCAGTCACGGTTAGTCAGTTCCACCATTTGTGGAAAACTAGTTAAATAAAGAAACAAATCATTATTTGTTGATAATAAATGGTGTTTGTGGAACTGTTGGATTAAAGCAATATCTAACGCAAGGTCGAGCTGTTGTGCTGAATATCAGCACGGCTGTGATCAAAGCCATGCTGATATTCAGCACAACAGCACTCCCCCTTATGTGATATTGCTTTGAAATTGAGTTACACTTCAACTTGAAATATCACAAGGTGATGCAGTTAAATAAGAAAATTACAGATTTCAGTGGTCTGACCAAAATTTTATGTTTACATTATGGATGTTCCTACAGTTACTAGCTAACAACTACTTAGAACAACTGAATGGTATAATTTTCAGTTTGGATTTCTGTATGTTGTTGTTAGCAACAAGATAACTTAGGACTCAACTAATCCAAGTAAATGAAGAGAAGGATTTGTGCTTCATGAGTCATATTAAGTATTGGGTTATTTAACTTGGATTTCCCTGTATGATATTTATAGATGTCCTTTTCTAATTTCATTTCAATTTTTGTTTACATGTTCCTTTCATACATTTTTATCCTTGTTTCTCACAAAAAGATTGGGAAAAAGATAAATCTGTCTAATGTTCAGATTCAGTATAGACATTTTGAGGTTGTTTTGTATCTTCAAGTACTGATTTCTGGCAACGATTTCCACAAAAGTGCAAGAGTTGCACTTTATACACTACACATTCAAGTAAAAATGTGACCAAAATCCAGCTGTTTATGTTGTGTAACTTATTTGATACTAGTTGAAGTACCTGTCATTGTCAGAAAAAGAGTTTGTAGAAATGGTTAAAAGGTTAAAGCTGATCAGCTTTAATGTAATCAGTGATATTATTATTTCAGGTTGAAGCACATGTACTGTACATGTCTGCCTGTCTTTCTGTACGGCTCCCTTTAAATTTTGTAAGCTTGAGTTTCTCACGCCTGTATTATGTTAATTACTTTAATTGTCATGAGCCAAAAACACTCCCTGTTCGGTAATCAAAGAGTGAATCACAGATGAAAAATCAAAAACGTAGGTTGGATAAAGATTAAGTGGAAAAGAAAAGTCCTGCAGGAAAAATAAACATAAATTGATCTGTCCTTTTATCTTTGACGGTTCAGTTTTCATAGACTACTAAAAATATATATATATATATATATATATATATATATATATATATATATATATATATATATATATATATATTTTTTTTTTTTTTTATTTATTTTTTTTATCCAGGTACAGTTTATTTACCTTTTTCTTGTTGGAATCGGCAACCTGATCTTCTTGATTTCGGTAGAATATGTTAGCTTTTTTTAATTTAGAGATAACTCTATGACCCAAACATGCTTTACACAACAACCAGACATGCCTGTTTATTAGCACTGAAATTATAAATGATAGGAACTGCAAACTAACAATACCTACACCTCATGTGCAGTTGAATTACAGCCCCAAGTTCACTCACTCACTCATCATCTATACCGGTTTATCCTGTGTACAGGGTCGCGGGGGCCTGGAGAGACTTGATTGAGGCGGGGTACACCCTAGATGTGGTGCCAATCCATGGCAGGGCACACACACATACCGATTCTCACACACACACACACAAATCTGCTAAAGACAAATATTTGTTTAATAACTAAAAAGAGTATTAATTAACTTACCAAATGGCTCTGGCAGTTACATGGCAGTCGTCTTGTTCTTTGATTTTCCTCCGGGTTCTCCTTTTTCTCCCACAGTCCAAAGACATGCAAATTAGGCTAATTAGAGATTTATTACATTTTGAATCAGAAGCTGCTTAAATTTGTGACATTTATTTAATGATCTGTCTACAGGATAAGCCTTCCACAGTGTTGACTTGCATGTAATACGAGAAAGTTTGTTTCACATAATGACAACTTGATATGTTTCAACTACATGCCAGTCTTTCCACAAGCTTAGCAAACATACAGTATGGAAACAAGGTTAACTACAGATCATATGAGACCCAAATGTTGGAAACTGCTCATGACACTTTGAGAGCATTACTCCTGCAATGTCACTTATTCAAAATGTAAATAATTGAGGAAGTAATCATGTATTTACAGTATGTACCATTTCCCCACTTAATGTTAGCGGAATATTGATATACAGTATATGACATATTATCCATTGTACACAATGTGGAAGGGGGTAAATATTTATGCAATCTGATAGAAATATTATATTCAGATATTATGGTTGTCATGAAGACTTACAGTAATATTTTTAAATATTATCTAATCTCAGAAATCATTCTTCTTTTTTAAACAAAAATATTTTAAGATCCATTCCAAGTTTCAGTGTCTTTTCTCTCTTTTTTTTTTTTTTTTGACAGATCATGAATGGCTCATTAAAAAGCCTCAGGCAGGAGAAAACTGATCAATCAGAAATACAGAAATGTAGACCTTCAAGCACATATTACCTCATTACCTCATTTCTCAGCAGGAGAAACTTGACGGAGCCACCAAACAGGTCAACCATCTCATGTCATGCAAATTTTGAGCACATTCCTTACCCCACCAGGAATACAAATGAATGATACACTATATGTCTTAAAAAAAAAAAAGAAGAAGTTAATCAGTCACTTTACCAATCCTTTTTGTGTACATGGAAAATATAGGTTTCATTTTGTTTACAAAAGCATTTACTTGCAGTCTTTCAGATTGATGCTTTCAGAATGCTTAACTCTGAAGACATTCCATTAAGGTCAACACCTTCCAATCAATCAGAGAATTAAATAGTGCGCTCATGCTTCTCACTAATTATATAATCTCTTAATATTCTTTTCCTATAAATGACATAATAAAAAAATTTGTGGGTGGAGTTGTGGATGAAAGGTGTTTTACTGGAACGGATGCTAATTAGAAATACAACAATGTTTTTGTTGTTGTTGTTGTTTGTTTGTTTTCTTTCTACCGAAACTCACTTAGGACCTGCCTTATAAACACTGCACATACTCACACACCGTCTCTCTCAGTCTCTCTATCACACACACATACACATACATACCTTGGGCAGGAGAAAGATCATCATCAACAGAAAGCATGTTGCCTTTAATTCTTTTTATTGGAGCGATTATTTTTACAGATGGAACAACTGGTGAGTTAAATAAAGATTAAATTCACTTGTTTTTACTAGTATTATTAGTTTATCTGCTTATTTCAAGATGCATGTTTTTCCAATTATAGTTTTGGTTTAACCCTCTGAGGACAAGTTTATCCTAAAAGCATAAATGTTCATTTACAGATAAGGCAGTGTTACTATATACTAGATTACTTATAATATACACATCAGCTTAAATACACTTAAAGATGAAAAAAAAAAAAACAATTAAGCAGCATCACTCAGGAAGGCTTGTTCACGCATAAAATATTTGCAAATTGTGAAGTGTTAATTTCTCTCAGGCTAATACTGTATGTACTGTATTCAACCATGTCTTCGGAAAAAGAACTAGAAATAAAGTGTATAAAACTGTATTTAATAAAACCTCATTTCTTTTCACTTCTGATCATTTCAACAGTTATGATCAAGATGAACTCTACACTGTAAAAAAAAAAACGTTAAATTCTACGGTAAAAAACTGCCAGCTGTGGTTGCCAGAATTTTACCGTAAAAAATATGATAGCACTGTTATTGCACTGTAAAAAAAATTAACCATAAATTTGGCAGACGTCTACCGTAAAAAATATGGCAACAGTGTTTTTGGTTGTACTCATTATACTTTATAGATAACATTTTTTTTTTCAAGCTTGGCCGGGAATCAAACCCAGACCCTGGGGGTGCAAGGCGACAGTGCTAACCACTGCACTACCATGCTTGCTGTGCAAGTGTTGTCATTGTTGGTCTTCCTCGGTTTCCCCACGTCCCCCCGCACGACTTGCACTCCAACAATGACAACACTTACAGAGTAAGCATGGTAGTGTAGTGGGTAGCATCGCCTTGCACCTCCAGGGTCTGGGTTTGATTCCCGGCCAGGCTCAAAAAAAAATTTAATCAGTAAAATATGCAGTGTAATGAGTGCAATCCCGTATTTTTTACAGTAAACCTCTGGCAACCACAGCTGCCGTTCTTTTATTGTAAAATTTACGTTTTTTTTTTTTTTTTACAATGCAATAACGGTGCTACCGTGTTTTTTTATTGTAAAATTCTGGCAACTGGTTACAAATCTGTTTACAAAGAAATGGCCTTTGAGGGAACATTTTTTTTTGAATGTTTTGCAATTGCCCATTCAGTGTGCAGATCTAAATCCTAGCAAAATCTGTGGTATAACTAAAAAGCTTTGTGCACATTATATGCCCTAACAATTAAGATCTGGTGAGTTTTTCCAAGGATGCGTAAAATAAAATTGCCAAATTGAGTTGGTGAACTTTTAACAAAAACCATTAAGCACTGTATTACAAACAAATGTATTAGTTTATAGGTTTGCATACTTATGTAACCAGGTTATTGTAAATGCATTAAAAGGTTTTTTGTACATTTAATGCATTTCGTAAGTAATGTTTTTGTTTCTTTTTCTAATGATTGCATCCATAGCTCAACAAACTACTCTTCAAGTTACTTCAACGACAGCAACATCTGGTAACCATTTTATCTTATTATTCTTTTTCAGAGCTACTAATAACTAGAAAGGTTAGAGTACCAGAATTCAAAGTATAATATCAGAGTATGGAAAATGTTTGCTAGTTTACATAGGCAACTACAGTATCGTTGCACTAGAGCTATACCTACTGAAAGAAATACAGTGAAGCCTTGGAAGCCTTGGTAACTTGTTCTGCGAGTGTTTTGCAAAACGAGTTTATTTTTAAAATACATTTTAACTTGATAAAGAAGCAAGGTCTTGAAATACGAGTAGCATGCATGCGCTTTGTCGGACTAGCGTCACGTGATCACAACCGAGCCAATGGTTCATCTTTCTCG
>JAAGKR010003241.1:0-14946 GCA_011419295.1 Clarias macrocephalus
TGTGTGTGTGTGTGTGTGTGTGTGTGTGTGTGTGTGTGTGTGTGTGTGTGTGTGTGTGTGTGTGTGTTTGGGAAATCCGTTGGGTGACTCCCTCCTCGAGGGTGACTTTGGTGTAACTGATCCTGATCTAAACTCTGACCCTAAACACACACACACACACACACACACACACACACACACACACACACACACACACACACACACACACACACACACAGTCTCTGTTTCTCACACCTTTTTATCTTCTCTTACAGAGATGAGGTCACTTGAGGAGATAGAACACCATTAACTACACAATAGCACTTCCTCCGAATGCAGATCACACACACACACGCACACACACACACACACACACGCACACACACACACACACACACACACAGACTTAAACTAACACTCAGTGTGTTAGGAAGTGCACTTGGGCAGTGGAGGTGTTCAGGACACAGTGTTTTCCTCAAGTAGGATTTTCAGGGACCAGAAGTTTCCGCTCGGTGAGTTTTGAATTTCATCTGAGACGTTTTGACAAAATAACTTTTCGTAACGTTTGAGTCCCAAATATACAATTTTTTAGCAGAACAGCCATATTTTGGTGCTCATAATAATTTAGTGGCATTTGTTGTTTTTAAAAGCACCCACATGTACAGACACAAATATGAACACACACACACACACACACACACACACACACACACACACACACACACTATGTACACGGCAAAACGGTATTTTAGTGTAAAACAATACGCAATAAATGTGGAGGATTTTTGCATTCAAATCAAAGTTTAACTGGAAAAATGTACAAAAGTAAAAGGGAATTAAAAGAGACATTTAAATGGCATGAGAAGAGGAAAGTGTAAGATGTGAGAAGTATAAAATGTTATGAATCCATAGACGTGTGAGTGGGACGTGTGCAGGAGTGTGAACTGAAACAGGATTTACAACAGCGTGAGGGTCCGTGGACTAGTGCAAGACAGTCTTCATCTCCTCATACTTGTAAATATTGTTGTTAAAAAATAATAAAGGAATGCATTTTACAGTAAATAAAAAATATAAACTATGATTTGTTTTACAAACTTGAATGTGTTTAGAAACTGAAAGTTATTTATGTAAAAATCTGTTCTTATGAATATTAGATTGTTTTATATACTGTGCATTGTTATGAGGTGATGATGTAAGAACTGCACCCTGCTGTGTGTGTGTGTGTGTGTGTGTGTGTGTGTGTGTGTGTGTGTGTGTGTGTGTGTGTGTGTGTGTGTGTGTGTTTGTTTTCAGTGTCCAAAATTGCTGCTTGTTTTTGAAAAGCTGTACAGATTTTAACGTTGGAGGTTACACACACACACACACACACACACACACACACACACACACACACACACACACACACACACACACACACACACACAGTAATCTAAACTAATAAGAAATAACTAGAGCTCTACTCTGTCATGTCATGCTAGAGGTGTAATAATACAAAATTAATTGAGGCAATAATCATGAAGTGAATATTATATATATATTTTTTATATGATTTATCTAAGCTGCTTTTAAAATGCCTGTAGTGTGTCAATGTGAGTGTGTGTGGATTCACACCCTGTCCACGGTGTAACCTATCTTGTGCCCAAAGCCTCCTGAGGCAAAGGTTCTAGAGCCTCGGCATCAGGATGAGCGCGTGAGCAATGCTACATGTTAATAAATGCATTACATTTAACGGACAGCTTTCAAAGAAAGTCAGACTATGTCGATTAAAGTGAACCAATGTGCTGTTGCCATGGAAACGATACCATATCAGAGCGAGCACATTAATATAATCCCACACTTCTTTCAAAAGAAAGAACTCCTATATGAATCCAGATTTGTTTAAATGAAAATAAACAAGTTAAAAGAGTTTAATTTTAGTTCGTCGCTCGTTCATTACATATTTTCACAGGCAGGAGTAAAGATTTCAGGATTTGATATCACAACCTTCCGGGTACTCACAGAGCTTCATGCTTGTCTTGGCGTATACACTAGCACCATGTTCGGAGTGTTTGAACTCTGTTCTGTATTCGGTGTGTTACATTCTCTCTGTTAGCTCTGTGCATGCTGACATCACATCCTTTTTCACGCTGTAATCGTTCGCCTCTTCTTCCCGTCATGTGCAATGCCCCCGAAGTCAATTGTGAGTTATTTTAAATGACATCTCACTGTAAAGTGGTATACCAGCGGGACATCTGTGAGGCGTGTTTTAGTTCCAGTACCATGACGGAAATGTCATCGTAGTCCTGGGGCGGGTTCTGCTGCAGATGACAGAGCTACGCTGTAGTCCTTAGGTCTTTATACAGGAGTGTGTGTGTGTGTGTGTGTGTGTGTGTGTGTGTGTGTGTGTGTGTGTGTGTGTGTGTGTGTAGCATGCCTATGGATTCTCATGTAGGAGAAAAATATTATTAACAGCCTCAATCACAATCAAGTTAAGAGGCGAGCACATTTGGCTCATACTCAAGGCTGGTAACTATGGCATTTTTATCGTAACTCCATAAGAGGCAGTTAAAACTTGACGAGGTCAACCAGCATCATGTCCAGCAGCTTGATGTACAGTAGATTTCTTGATGGAGCATTTTAAGTTCTTTTTGCTGTTCTGGGGAAAGAATTAAAAACCTTTTAAAAATTCTTAATATTATTAATAACGGTTGCCAGGTTTCAGCAGAAATCCCAGCACAACTAGACCTCAAAATACACACAAAAGGACCTGAATTTAGCCAAAAAAAATCTGCGAGTAGAAAAGTCAAGATAGATTTATAGTATCTTCTCCAAATCAAATTTCTATTTAAAATTTTCAAATTTCTAAGATAATATAATATAAGACTCAATTACTTGTCACATGTATACTATGAATTTATTATAATTTTTTTTAAATATCTCAGAAGCTGGGTTCAGAGTGCAGAGTCAGCCAGGATCCAGCACCCCATGGAGCATGATGGCTCGAACCCCCATCCTTCCGATCAGTAACCCGGCACCTTAACCGTTTGAGCCACGACTACACTTACATGTTTGCAGAAATGTATTAGATTTCATTCAAATGATTTGCTATTGAAGAATAATTTGAAGGCTAGAGTATTTTTAAACTAACACAATCTGGCAACTCTGTCATAAACTCTTGATTTTCACTCAAGCATGAAAGGGGGACCAGGATTCCTGGCCCAGTGCACCCCCATTAGCACTTGTTGCAGTTCCTATGTTTAACCACTAGGAATAATAACCCTGCTGGTTTAAATGAGGTAGTTAGCACGAGATTGAGCAACACCTAAAAAGGCGAATTAATCAGCGAATTTACTTAATCGTTGATCATTTTAAAGTGACATTTGTAATTTTTCAGGGGAGTTTGGCGAGTCAGCACTTGAGTTTTGCATTAATTTATCAGAATTCTTTAGCATAAATAAAGCACAGACGTACAGTATAAGAGCTGATATCAAATCAGTTGACTGTCTGGATTAGTCATAACGCTAAAGACCAAATCCTGCTGCCAATGTCAACAAGGTTTTATAACGAGGATTAGAAATTACAATTTCTCCGTCTTGCCTGCGATTTATCAAAGTGTTGTGATTGTTTATCTGTGAGATTAGATCCAGGTGAACATAATTGCTCTAATTGCTCAGGTGAAACTTTGGCTCTCTCTCTGTTTCTTATTAGAAAGAAGAACTTGGCTCAAACTCCTTGGATATGTTCCAGTGTTCATTGTGAGATTTCGCAGCTTGGCAGGGGATGAAAGATAATAAAAACTGGATTTGATCTCCAGCAACCGTGCCCGTTTGTGAGCCCTAATACCAGCCAAGTGTTATTTTAAGCTAAGATATAATCAGGGTTAAAGTTACGGTGAAGGCCAAAGTTGCAGCTTCGAGACACCACACACTCGTCTAAACCTCCTGATGAATAGCTCCCGGACAGCAGGGTTATCTCGACCGCGCTCGCCACGCGGATACACCGACCACTGACAATAATACAGCTTTTGTTCTGTCCAACACATTTCAAACTTATATAACCTGAGAAATATCAGAAGTATCAGAATCAGTCAGTTGCTGAAGCACTAAGACAAGGACAATGATAAGTCAATAAGTTTTATTAAAAATAAATAAATAAAAGGACAAAAATACAATAAAAACCCTTAAAAACAAACTTGTAAAATGTAGCAAAGTTAAATGTCTAACACCAATAAAGCTAAGATACCTGCTAGTTTGTGGACTAGTCTCTTTATTATCTTTATTGTAATGATAGTTTACGAGTTCACCTGTTTAAGTTAATACGAGTTAAATAATAGTTATTCTTTCCGTGCTTGGTGGGTTTCCTCTGGGTACTCCGGTTTCTTCCCACAGCCCAAAGACCTGCAGATTAGGCTAATTGGTGTCCACAAATTGCCCGTACTGTGTGAATGTGTGAGTAAGTTTATGTGTGTGTGTCCTGCGATGGACTGGCACCCTGTCCAGAGTCCTATCCTAAGCCACCTAGGCTCCAGGCCCCCCACGACCCTGAATACAGGATAAAACTAGAAATCTAGTAATGACTGGCAATAAGAAAATTAATGTTTAAAAATGTAATCATTATTTTTAATATTAATCATTTATTGGTTCACTATTATCCTGAATATCTGCATTAATACTACTTACAGTGCTTTTTTTTTTCTTTTTTGGAGGCAGAACCAAAGGTTCTAGACAGAACTGTTAAGCGTTCATTAAAATAATTTTGTGTAGAACATATGGCAAGATTTTTTTGGTTGGGGTGGGAGATTATATTTATTAAGAACAGAACTACTCTTTCTGTCCCCCTCTGTACGGATTTTAGCTGAGTGATGTATATATCATTTGATAATTGTCCAGCCTTTCAGTCGTCCAACTTTAATTAGAGGCAGTTTTCTAGACATCAGCATGTAGAGATATAACACAATAAACAATTTTTATTATTTATTTATATGTATTTAATAAATCTGTTTTTAATAGAAATAAATAAAGCATCTTTTGTATAAACTTTAAAGAGATTTCAGTCCATTCCTGAGCTCCTGAGCGCTCTGGTTTCGTTTGAGGGACGTGCGTTTGGCACAGAGATCCGAGAGCTCATTAAAAACATCCGTGTGTGTGTTTAGAGGAAATCGTCCCCTACATTTGACCTCACACACTTGGAAAATGAGCTTGGAGGAGGACAATGCCTGGATTTTCTCCACCAGGCTTCTGGTTTTTCCAGGGAAGGAAAATAGAGACGTTTTTTTTTTTTTTTTTCAGCAAGCCATTAAAAGGATCCAACACACACACACACATCTCCATATCGGTTCACTTGCTGTGACCTTTGTTACAGGCGTGTCCCATACACTTCTTTATAAAAGAACAGGCCAGGCTCATCACCATATTGTCGCCTGTTCATTACTGTACATAATAACTCATTAGTCATAACGATGAGAGTTAATTAGAAAACAAGGTGAGGTGTGTTATCCACGCTGCACATTAATGATTTATAAAGTACAGTGCACTAATTAGGGCACTACATAGGGGGCTGGTGTGTGTGTGTGTGTGTGTGTGTGGTGGGGACTAGATTACAGGAGGCTATCTCACTAAAAATGCTCACACTCTCGGTCTCCCTCTCCTCCCATGTCTCTCTGTTACATATTCTCTCCAACAGTATTTCATCACTGTTTTCTATCCATTTCTCTCAGTCTTTCTCATTCCTTCTAACTATCTCATAATTTTTCTCTCTTTCTGTCGGTCTCTCTCATGCTGTCTTGCACCGTATGATTCTTTCTCATGCTTTCTAGTTTTCAGTTTCTCCCATTCTCTCTGTCTCCTTTAACCTTCTCTCCCTCTCTCTGTGTGAGAATATTAGACAATGCATTATTAATCACAAGCACGTAGTCACCAAGCAGTAGCGTGCAAACAGCTGCTCCATCGTCAGTCATCTATGACCTCGCAACAAGTTAATGATGCTGCTGTGCTCACAGAATCTTCCAGATGTTTGACCAGAACTTGACCAGAACAGTGTACATAACTACTCAGTCTATATTTTTGGTAGAACAACATTGAGCGTCCTCCTGGTGCAGCAAGACTACAATAAATCACTCTGGTGTAAGATATGACCCATTGGAGCAAATAGCGATGAGGAATGCGCTCCCACTGAAGTCTGGTTCCTCTCAGGGTTCCGGATCTGATCTCCGGGTCATTCCCCTAGTTTCTTGATTAGAGCATAATCTGAGCTCGTCTGATATTTGCACAAAGAATATCAATCCACAGCTGTGTTAATCTGTGGAGGCTAAATAAAGAACCTAAACTCTGACGCCCTCCAGAAGACTTCACAGCCGCCTGTCTTTCCGAGAAGATAGGGATGAGTCCGCACATGCAGCTCCTTCTGTCATCAGAAATAGGATTAGAGTGGAATTTAGATCTCATTAAAGAACAGGATGGAAGATCAAAAAGTCCTGCTAATGGGACAAAAATCTTTTCACCACTTGTCTTGCTGCTGCTGTACACGTCATGAAAGCACAATCATTTCAAGAACTTTGCCCACATGACTATAGGTATAAATAGCTAGTGTTATATTAGCCTAATAAAAAGCTGTTGTTCAATCAAAATAAAATGTTGTTGCTTAAAATTTTGTTCTTAGCATCCAGCTCAATTATTGTTCAGCTATCATTTCATATTTGTTATGGAAAAAGATCAGTTCAGGCTCAAAGAATGCTGTCGCTAATAGGGTTAGTGACTGAGGCTAAGCGTTTATTCAGCTACCATGTCTCTGTTCAGTATCTTACACAGACACTGTGAAGGTGAAAACAAGACAGAATTATTAAGAATGTTAACATTTACCACAGAAATGTTGAGAAATTACTAATAAAATGCTTCATAGGACTAAAACTACGCTGTGATTAACTTAGCATCGACTGCTAATCAATCGAATAAATGCTATGAAAGCACAGTCATATTGTTACAAATCAGTAATGTTATTTTTGTCATGTCATCCTCTGTAGCTGTGTTCTAACCTGTTTCTGTATAGATTATATGAAATATACATGTTATATAATGTTAGCTCATTGCTAATATATCAGCTGGTGATCTAGTCACAGTATTCAGTTGTTTGTTTTTAGCAACCAGGATTTTATGAAAAGTTCTGCTTTTGGCATTATGAAGTATTTTCCAAACAAAATCAAATGACTTGGAGCATGTGGGAATGTAATTACAGTTCTAATCAGATCACCACGACGTTATTCAGCTTTCATTAGCCACATGGCCTTGAATTGTGCATGTTCTCATAAATATGATGTAAACGCTTTTAAAGAAATGCTTTTAGCTAGCTAGTGACATGCTGTCATTGGATATTGTTAGGTAAACATAGTTCAATTTTTTTTTAAGAACACATATGAACTATGACTAGCAGGCTAGCTTTTCACAGATGTTGGTGTAGTTTAAAAAAATATGTACCTAAATAGTTACCTGGTGTGATAGTTAGCTAGCATCCATCTATACAATGAATTATTTCATAACTAATTATTTCACTGACTGAACACTGTTAGCCCAAAAGTGTAGCTTGATTTTTAGCTGCTTAGCATGTGGGCTACTACTGTATAACTAAATACCATAAAATAAAATAAAAACTTCAGGTTTTCTGGCTGAGACAAAGAATGATTATTATTTTTATATAAAACATTTTAGCTCAAATATGTGTTTCAATCTAGAATAGTAATAGCAGTAATTTAAATGAAATGTTAATAATATTAGCAAAAATAAATTGTCATTAATTTGTGTTACCATTGTAGTTAAAATCACACACAGGCAAAAAGCTGTAATTACAATTTATTTCAGAATTTGTACTTCACTGTTTATTTATTATCAAACCAGGACGGGAACATCAGCAGGGATTCTGTGTTTGCTCAGGAAAGGCTTATTAGCAGCACAAAAAAATGTCTCGTCATTTTAAGTCTTCTTCTGGGATTCTCTGGAACCTGTTAAAATCCAGATGACTGCGTTTGGATTCTTTAGTGGGACCTGTGCTCATACTGTATCAAATGCATCTCATTCTTGTGCTAATTAACAGCAGGTCCAAGTCCAGATGTACATTTTAAATAACTACTCGTATTAAATGGCTGGTATGAGATGTACCCGAGTGTGTTTATGGGTGTACGCTACTGCAACAGGAAGCACAGGGTTTTTATCAGCAAAAAATATCTCAACAAAAAAAAAATCTCAAAAATAGCACAAAATACTAGAGGTGCTGAAAAAGTGATACCTTTTTTTCTTCTTGTTCTGCGTGTTTGGGAAACAAGGACACCACTGTGCATCTGGACATTATCTGTGTTTCCCTTAACATGTTTTAATATGCATGCCTCAAAACTAAATGAGCTCTTTGCTTTTTAGGAAAAAATGTGTGTGCATAAAATAGTTTTTATTCTTTGCCATTGATTTGTTTGTAGAAACTGATTCTGTTGAATTGTTTTTAATTGAAATCTGATCCGATTTGGTTTTAAGAACAAAACTCTGGCAATCCTGAGAAATGTTGATTTTGAACATATTTTTCAACACCTGCAGCTCACATACAAGTTAAACCGTTCAAGTCGAAACGGGACTTGTGATGACACTTGTTCATGTTCAAATGCAAAAATTAAATAAATGTCTCACTTATAGTATACAGTACCAGTCAAAAGTTTGACCACAAGTTTGGATTTATTTTCTACATTCTACATCAATACTGGAAAACTATAAAATAACACATAAGGCATTAGATAATTAAGTACCCGGTAACAACAACAACAACAGTCAGTCGTTATTTTAAGACATGAAGGTCGGCTGTTCCGGATCAGTTCCTACAAGAACAGTATTGTGTCGAGTGTGTTTGTAAAACCCATCGAGCTCCAGGATGAAACTGTCTCTCATGAAGACCTTCCCAGGACAGCGAGACCAAAACTTACTGCTGCAAAGGAGAAGCTCATTTAGAGTCACCAGCCTCAGAAATCACCAATTAACAAGCAGCACCTCAGATTAGAGCCATTATGAAGCTTTACAGAGCAGAAGTAGCAGATAAACATCTCAATATCAACTGTTCAGAGGAGATTATTGTGTTTTTTGGATAAACGCCTTCAGCTTTATTTTAGTGTAGAGAGAAATAAACATCAGGAACGACCATAGAGTTAGAAGGGGTGTCCAAACTTTTGACTGGTATTGTATATATGTTTACAGAGTCCTGTACAATGTTATTAACTTTTCCATCATGTGTGTTTTTCCATCTCCTCATCAGAGCCGGTGAAGCGAGAGCGGAGGCCGTGCTCTGCAGAGGATGTGGACAATATGGACAGGAAGTTGAGCGGCAGGGACGCGTGTGACCGATCGAACCCCTGGTCTCCTCGCACGCTTCCTCGAAAGCACGCGCTCACCATGCAAACGCAGAACGCAGAACGGCGGAGAGAGGCCTTCCTGGAGCTCCTGAAGCAGAAATACCCCCATCATGCTTCGGTCATCGCTGGACATCAGGAGAGACTCCGGGGTCATGTAAGCTACTCATTGGTCCTGTTGAGTTCTGCGTTTTGTTTGGTTAAAAGGTGTGGATTCATTTTCAGACAGTAGTGCAGCTGATAATTACAGTTTTTATTGTTTCTGTAACAGCTTATGCACAGGGATGTGTACATCAGATGTTCCACATAAAAAAAAGGTAGAAATCAATTTAAATAATTTGTGCTGTAAGTGTAATAAAAGCCTGGCGATGTGCTGTTCGAGGAAAGTAATCAACTTAATCCTTCCTTACCCAGTCAGTGTTTTGCAGTTCTGTGGCTATTCAGAATTCACAGCTCATCTCGTGCTTTATATTATATGTATAATTGGCTGAAGATGACATTTTCTTTTAATCATACTTTATTACATTAAATTAAACGAGTTACTTCTTCTCTGGTGCAGCCTTTAGCACAGTCTGAAGATCTTCCTGATTCACTGCGTGATTCATAACGTCACTGTCAGGGTCAACCTTATCACTTTATTGACAGGATAAATCTCTGAGGTATGCTTTGAAGCTTTTAAAATTTGAGGTCATTAATTCATTTGTTCTTGTGCTGCAACTGTGCAAATGAATGTCTCTTTAATAGCATTTCAGTCTTAATGGACTTACAGTAGTAGAGGTGACATTTCAATAGCTGCTCATTTCCACTTGACATCTCCAGTTCATCCTTTCTGCTTGATTAAGCTCAATGTGTGTGAAAGCGTACAAAAGGTGTTGATTAATTGATTAGTTGATTGATTGACAGTAGTGCCGCTGCTAATTACAGGTTTATTGTTTCTGTAGTAAGAGCTCGGTGACACAGGGACGTGTGCACGAGATCCTACATTCCTCCATTATTTGGGAATAAAAGAAATGGGGATGTTCTGTTAGAGCAAAATAATCAACTTTAGCAGTATTATATAGCTGGGGCCAAAGGTTCTGGGAATGACACAAATAGTAATTTTCACAAAGTCTGCTGCGTCAGTGTTTTATATCTTTTTGTCAGATGTTACTCTGGTATACTGAAGTATAATTACAAGCATTTCATAAGTGTCAAAGCCTTTTATTGGCAATTACATTAAGTTTATGCAAAGAGTCAATATTTGCAGTCTTGACCCTTTTTTCTGCAAATTAATGTCACTTTAATCACAATTTCATTCTTAATGGACTTACATTAGTAGAGATGACATTTCAATAGCTGCTCATTTCTAATTGACATTTCCAGTGCATCCTTCCTGCTAGATTAAGCCAGATGTGTCTGAAAACGTACATCTAGAACGTACTTATAATAATCTACTTTAAAATAATCTACTAATGCGCTACTGTCTCAATGTAAACAAACACCTGCACCAATAGATATTAATTAGAAAACATAAAGTGAATATTTTTACTGGGATTAGTTCATATTTTCACTTTGGCTGAAATAACAGCGCTGAAGTGGTATAAGTGAATTTTAACACGCTGGAGTCATTTTAAGACAAAACTTCATCTTTATCTGATCGACTTTTTCCATTTCTCATCTGTGATTCTCTCTCCGATTACCAAACAGGGAGTGTATTTGTCTGAGCACCAAAGAAGTACAACTTAGTGTAAACAAGGCGTCAGATACTCGACATTACAGAATGTGATTTCTGTGTATTAATAAGTGAGACAGAGAGACACACAGACATGTACGTGGACTTCAACCTCAAATAATAATAATAATAATAATAATAATAATAATATCACTCATTACATTAAAGATCAGCAGATTATTTTTAGATTTAATCTTTTAGCTATTACAGCAAACTCTTTTATACTTAATGAGATAAAATGAAAGTCCCTCTGGATGAATGTCATGTTCTATACTTTGAGATCTACAGTACTTTACATTGTAATGAAGCACCTTGGCCACAAGACGGCGCTTGGAACCAATACAGCGGTACGAGTCTTTTTACTGAACCGACTCTTGAATTCCTCTTGAATACCCCCTTATTTACCACATAAAGTATGAAGAATGCATGTGAGATGTATTTTATTCCTGGAGGGAGTAAACAAATAAACAAGTTTACTTATACTGAAATGACCTGGCTGATTTGCTGATTCGATTCATTTATAAGAGTCTATTCAAAATAAACAATTAAATTAATCAATAATAATAATAACAACAACAACAGCAGGACAGTGCTGAATGGAGGACTTTTTACGTAATTGAATAATACACATGTGTATGATGAAGTGTTATACGTCAGGAACTGTAGTTTGCTTTGTGAATCGATTCGATGTCTCAGAGTCGGTTCTTGGAGTGAATCAGTTCGTGGAGTTGTGAGCAGAAGGGCAGGTTTAACAGGTAGAGCAGAACAGGGATTAATGTCAGCACACACACACACATTTCATCACACCAGTGTGTGTGTGTGTGTGTGTGTGTGTGTGTGTAATAAAGAGAGAGAGAGAGAGAGAGTAGTTCTGTACAATAAAGCAGCAGCAGCAGCAGTAAGCCCGCGCGCGCGCAGGAGCCTCTCGCCTGGCGCGCTCATGACGCCCTCCGCGCGCAGACTCCGGCTGTGCACGAGTTCATCCGCGAGCTGAGCGCCGGGATTACTCGGATCTCCCTCTATAAGGTACCGTGCTGTGATTCTCATCGTTGTTTTCATGTTTTGCCCCGCGCTTCTCCTGACCTCCCCTCACGTGCTGCGCGCTTTTACGCGTGACGCTCAGGTCTCGTGCGTGCGCAGGACAGCGCGTGTGAGTTCACCAGGAATCTGCGACCTGACAGACTAGTTAGTGACATTATGACACAAGCTGAAAATACTTTTAAAGATCAGCCTTTTTTTGTTTGTTTGTTTTTTTTTGTTTGTTTTTTTGTTTTATAAAGATTAACGACACCTGATGTTTCTGCTCATTGTTGCTCATTTTTTGAGTAACTTCTGAATAATATGAAGAATTTGTGCTGATGTACAGTAGCACGATAATAACACACACAGTAACATGATATATCATAACACACTAAAGCGCTTTGATCTGTCATCATTAGTGCTTGTTTTTGTTTTGTATCAAAGGGACGAACAGTTACAATGTCGCGCCCAAGCGAGCGCGTGCGTGCCTGTGTGTTTTTGTGTGTGTAGGTGTTTGGGTGTGTGTGTGAGTGTGTGTGTGTGTGTGTGCGGTGGGCGTGTTATGGAGATCACAATGCAATGCAACACTTTCCTGAAATCATCTCAAGTTATAATAAAAATGAACTGCACTGTTGTTCATGAGTGATTCGTTTTTTTTTTTTTGTTCCTTTTAAAGACTTTCAACCCAAAAATATTAGAACTTTGAATATTTAAAAAAGAAAAAAAAACATTTCTGCTTTTCTGCTCTTAGCAATACCTGAGCAACTGTAAGATATCATGCTTTCTGCTAAAGCTGTCAGCTGTAGTGTAGTGTGTAGTGTGTGTGTGTGTGTGTGTGTGAGAGAGAGAGAGAGAGAGAGAGAGAGAGACAGAGCCTTCTGGCATTTCTTTAAAAGCATCAGTGTGAGCTTGCAATACTGTAAATGTGGCACGAATTCAAGTGCAAACTAAATCCAGATGTCAACAGCTGATCTGAGCTTCTGTCTGAGCAGGTTTCAAAATGGCCTTGGCTAAGTTTCACTGATTTTGATCTTTTTTTAGTGTATTTCCTTGTGTAATGCAGATTTAAAGCACACTGATTGTGTGGTGTGTGTGAGTCGTGTTTTGTTGTGTAGATGTTGAGTTTATACCTGTGCTTCACTAAATTATAGGCTTACACTCTTTAGTACACATGTCCTGGCAAACAGATTACCTACGTCCTGTAACCGCTGTTGTCAAAACATCACTGTTTTGTTGGAGGAGAGCCTTGTGGACACTTTATGAAAGGAGAGTCACTTAAACCGATGAGTAATGTTTTAAATGTTTTTGTCCACAGCTCTGTGATTGTGTGCTATTTTTATTTTACAGTATTGTGTTAATTTTACAAAATTCTATTAAATGTCCTTCGTGTCATTTGTAACTAGTTTAAGCACTAAGGGAGTGTTGCCGCTGCTGTCTCTGGTGGGCGTGGTCTGTCCAGTGCTATTCAGACAAACCCACACCTATATCCATCCTTTACACGTTACATGTTTGTCTACATACTAGCATCATTTTCAAATTATATATGAGGGAAGCAACCAGAGACACCAACAATCTATTTTCTTCTGAGGTTACTTTCTTCTTTGTAATATCTCTACACACATGTTTAATGTGAGGTTGTGCAGGATGTTAGATGTAGTTCCTGATGAAACAATTTCCATTGTTGTGCATCAAACCAGCCAGGACTGATGAATTTTCTGCTGAATGAAGGCGTAAAAGCGATTGACATTTTGAGACTTCAAGCACAGTACGGTGATGAGACTCTTGTAGACTATTGTGAGCCGCAGTAAAACATCTGAACGGTGCAAAAGTTTTGAAGGAGGCCGTATGTCTGTGAATGACGATGCAGGCCGGGGTGGCTCGGAGCCCACTGCAGTCGTGAACATCGTGAACATTCAGTGAGTGCAACGCCTGATCCTTGAAAATCCACGTCGCCAGCTTGTGGAAGGAAGAGACACATCTGTGTGTGTGAACTGTACACACATTCATTCACCAACACCACTTACAGGAACTCGTCTGGGAGTTATCGCCACGCCCCCCCCCCGGACAGTCCTGACCTCGCGCCAGGGAGGCCACCGTTTCAGAAATGACACACTGGGATCAGTGCTTTAGTGTATCAGGGGATTATATAGAGGAATAAAGGGAGTTTTTACACTCAGACCTGTCTTCTGTTATTCTGCACAATCAAAAGTCCTGCTTTGACTTGAACGCCACTTATAATTGCAGGTAGTGGAGAACTGAAGAAACTTTGCACCATATGCACAGTATGATTAGTCTCAGAAATTATTTAGAGAAAATCTCAGTTTTAGTTTCAGCTCATGCTTAGCCCCGCCCCTCACAACATCACTATGTGTAGGACTGGACGATATGATGTCATAGTGTTGATATTATGAGATATCATGTACACTATAATGTCTTTTCTAACATTATTTTACAGAGGTATGTCATTTGTAAAATGTTAAACCTTTGTCCTGCTGTAAAGAGTTAAATAATATACGTTTAAATAAACACTGCTGTTTGTTAGCAAACAGAAAAATGTGATATATTGCATATTGTAGAAATGTCATGTCATATGTGATCTGGTGTGCTATATTCATCATATGATTAAAGCCTAATGGTAAGTGTAGGATGAAAGAGAGTGTGTGAATTGATTTATAATCACTTTAAAGACATGGATTACAATTTGCAGCTGTAAAATAATCAGCGTAATCTCAGCATACAGTCAGATTTACGGTCCTGACACTCTGACGCTCTGACTGAGTTGTGAGGTCTGTCTGATCAGACGTCGCTATGATCTTTCTATTCGTGATGACAGCGGGTAGCCGTATTTCTGAAAGCGTCCTGCTGTGAGTAACTACCCAAGCAC